>JAPMNZ010937941.1:0-13514 GCA_029875035.1 Pomatoschistus microps | reverse complement strand
CGGAGTATTTGGGGCGTTCACGGGAAGTCCGTACAAAAAGTATTGTTTAAACATTACAGAAAGTACAGGCCAGAGAACTGTAGAGCAGTGTATAATGTTTGTCCTCATGGTCTCTGTGGTCAGAGACAGACTTTATTAACTGCATGAAGCAGAGAGACCTGCGCACGTGCGGCCGTTATGTCAGATGTCAGTGAAAATTACAGACATTGCTTATCCCGTGCGAATGCACCGCAAGATCTCAAACGTCCTCTGTGATTATTACAAATTACTAGGGGTCCCCATGTAATTCTTATCCCGTCCGAATAGGGCTTATGATGAATAAAGAACAACAAGTAATATGGTTTACATTTGCTAAAACCGTTCTTCCTAGCCAAATATAAAGGCCTTGATACACCAACCAGACTTCAGCCAACAGAGCTAGCGGGCAGTGATGTCTCAATGTATAAAGTCTGTGGTGAGGGGTTTTTCCTTAAAATGACTTCAGCAGAAAGAATAGATGGAAAGGGGTGTCAACAAAGCAGATGCAGTGACCCACAGAGAAAACTTCTTTTTACATTGAAGCGTTACTGAAGAGAGGAGCTTGTTGCTGTGATTACAGCTGCTTCGTCCAGAAGCGTTGGTGTATCTCAGTCTTTTAGATTTGACTATGACTGAATCCTCTCTCTCACTCTTTATAAAATAATTTAAATATTATTTTGTATAAAAAATGTAAGAACTGACTGTTGTGAGGGCACTTTTCCGGGTGCGATCCTTCTTCATTCTCCCACCGCTTCCGCCAGCGGCTCGCACACTCACACGGTTTTCCCCTCCAAGGAAACCTCTGCAGCTGGGAGCTCCACAATAGCATTTTTGAGCTTCTTTACTGGAAAAACAAAAATATACGATACAAATGAAGCAAATAGACAATTTATTTTATGTCATGTATTTGAAAGGGTCACTGAAATGTTCTGGAGCACTTTGTACACAGTTCCCATGCCATGCATGAAATATTCTACAGCATGAAATGTTATGTATTTAAAGCCTTGTGGATTGGATTAAATAGTGGCTACAGATTCAATCTGGTGACACTGCTCAAAAGGCAGGAATAATCAAGTGAAAGCAAAATCTGACCAGACCATCACCAGTTTGTGCAGATTGAAAAATGTAATATTGTGTTTGGCGCAAAAAAATACATTGTGAAAGCAGTACTTTGTGACACTATTGACCTTATTACTGGTCTGTTGAAAAGAGCCGTTGTAAAGAAGCTTGTGAATCATTTCCAAACAACTTGTGAAAGCCTGGAACCGGTTGGGTAGGTTTCAACTTCCCCTTTCGAAATTTAACTCAGACCCCAACAAACAAGTAAGTAAATATTGTGAGTACCCGTATCTCTGGAACTGATAGTCAAAGGTGAGCTCAGTCCCTTGTGTCACTGCTTTAGTGGTGAAGAAACCAACACGGAGCTGTCCGTTGACCGTCCACTGAAAAACAAACAGCTTGAGTTTATAAAGAAAAAGAGTATTTGTATTTATATTATTCTGTCTTTTTTATTTTTACCTTTTGTGTTTCGCAGTTGGGTTCGCAGCTGTGATTCATGAAACGGGAACAATTACCTTTCAGTGTAGCGTCAATAATCTGGAAAAACCATATCATAAATATAGTTAAACTATAGATTTAAGATGCACTCTAATCTTAGTTTTTATTTAATAAAATACCTCGTTATTTTTCAGAGACATAAAGTAGTAGTGGATGTTCTTCATTCGGGCGTATTCTTTCACTCTCGCCTTAAACTCCTTATGGTCCAACACCTCCCCACAGTATTCCAAAACAAATGTATTTCTGGAAAAGATTTAGTTCAGTTTATTTTTCATTTGAAGTTTATAACATGATTGAAATAATGTGCTCAGACACCAAGTGCCAGAGTCAAATTTGTAAAAATCTAAATAAAACCCACATCATACTAAAAGAAACTACAGAAAGAAGCAACTGTTTAAGTTCTTGGACCCTGCTGCCTCTACAGTGATTTGGCCAATGCATCATCAGCTGTTGATCTCCAGAGCAGAAGTAGCAGACATTCCTTTGTTTAGCTTCATCAGCTGTTTGGTAAGTCTTACATTACAACAAGAAAACCAGCAGCTTATATTCAAGTGCGGCCTATGCATGTACAAAATGTTCTTTCTCTTCAAATGGAGATGGTACAGTTTATAGGTGTACTTAATATTCCAGCAAGTACTGTAGTCATTTCACAAAATGCAGAAGTTTGAAGATGTAACATAATGATTTAATACTCACGCGGGCATGTCCCGAGCAGCTCTAAGACCCCAGCCTTTGTCCACAGTGAGAATGACCTCAAAATCTGCATGTTGTTTCATCTGAAAGCGACGGTTAGAGCAGTAGGTTCCATTCAGGCACCGAGATGAACTGAAATTGTTTGAAAACATGTGAATATTTTTGAAACAGTATCATATTCAATATGTTATGGTTGAACCAAAAGTACCATTCGATCATGAGCAGACGATTTAAGCAGTCCTCTCCACACGCCATCACCCCCTTTGAACGCTCTTCTCTGGACAACAGCGGACACTCACACTGCATCCGTTTGATATCTCTATGAGATTTGCTTTTCTTCCTGCACATAAAAATCAGACAAATTAGTGATTTTTGGAGTGAAAAATCTAAGGAATAAACTCAAAATGGAGTATTCACCGACCTCTCAGTTAGATACAGATTTTCTTCTATTAGGTCGAAATATGGAGGCATCTTCTTAGACTTTGAAAAGTCTTTCCACTTTGCAGAGTCTTGAAAGTCCCGTAACTTGAGTAATGGAAGCTGGATTTCAATTTTGACTGTGTCCTTTACACTCTCTCCCCGTCGGTCCTTTTTGTTTGTAGGTCCTGCTTCAGCCTCGTTGTCAGAATCTGATTCCACCTCGGGACGTCTTTTTTTTGGTGGCCCCCGGGATCTGAAGGACTTAAAACTATCTTCCTTTGTGGGCTCTGCTGGTGCCTGACCTCTGCTGTTACTGCTTATTTCATGACCTTGGACAAAACTAGACACGCCTTGGCAATGTAAAAGCCCAATAGAGTTGGCTGCAGCTCGCCCTCCGCTGTACATGCCGTGGTCGTTCGTGAGAGAGTCCGGGTGAATTTCATTTATGGACCGGCACATTTGTGGAGCGGGGGTGGGATCCGTGATGGGGTCATTGCTTTGCATTTGTGAATAGGACAGTGATTCTGCCAATCTGCTGTCCATCACTGGCATTCCGTGGCTGCTGTCCGGCTGTGGACAAGTACTACTCGGTTGCTCAGCTTGAGTGTAACTCCAGGGAAGACTGTATCCATTTTTATCAATTAGCCCGTTTGCATTGGGAAAAGGATCTTGTTTGTAAAGAGAAAAGGGGATTTCGTTTACACTGTTAGGATACAGTTGGAGCCCTTGCTGGCCAAAACAATTGCTATTCTCGATTGCTGCTCTCTGTGCGGTTAAATACAACTGGGAGTTCTCAGAGTGACTGGTGCTATCAATCATGTTACTTTGGGATTGACACATATTTGCTGGAGCCATAAAATGTCCCTGAATTTGTTGTTTATCAAGACTCTTTTCAAATGGCAAATTATCATTATGAGGGACTACACCATTCTGCCCTGATATGTTTTCACCTGTGGGGAGTGCTACCATAGAGTGATGCTGCTTCATGGCTTCCCCACAATCAGAGTCATACTCAGAGTTGTCACTGTCACTGTGTCCCGGTAGTAAATTTACCGGCCTCATGTTGTCATTCATAATTGCGTTTTCATCATTAGCAAAAGACTTTCTTATTCCTTGCTCACTTGGATTAGTACAGATGTTTTCCTCTTTAAATGCACCTTGAAGTTTGCTGCTAACGGACTGAAGCATATGTGCCTTAGCTCCCATTTCTTGATCGTAGTCTTTTGAGAAATCTTTTATGGGCTCCGTCTCGGAAATTAACTCTTCTTCTTCATTCTGGCCAACAATATCCCATCGAGACTTTCTGTTTGCACTGTTGAGATCTGTACCAGCGTCATCATCGTGTTCTGTGTATGTCCGATTATTTTCAGAGGTTATTGACAATAAGTTGAGGGACGCTCCAGAGTGAGACTGGTTACTTGAAGCCGATGTTGGATGGAGATAAACCATTTCCGCTTTCTGAGTTTCCTGGTTTTGAACCTCTTGGGAGACACTGGATAGAAGTAATGATTCTGGAAGATGGTCGGTTGATATTTTATTGCACAACACATCATCACTTTCATATGAAGTAGGGATTAGATTTGACATCACTTTCTGGTCATTTGGTTCTGCATTTGGAATAATACCTTCTCCCTTTTTTGTTTCTATGTCGACCAAGTTTTCATTTGTGCCTAAAGATAGACTTCTCCTTTCAAGCTCTGTCTTTTTAGTGTCACAAATTTCCTTTGAACTTATCCTTTTGTGGTTTGTATTTTCACTTCGCTCTTCACTTTCCGAACACAATTCTACAGTGGAGACTGGTGGTGTTTTTTGTGGACTGTGAATGTTGTCATTTAAATTTCTGTCCTTTGTTCCGTGTGTATCTTCATGACGTGAAGACCCAGAACTGTTTGAATGTTTAGAGTCCAACCTTTTTGTGTAATGTGCATTTTTGGTGTATTCATCTGACCGAGAGCGCTTGTCCGATGAGTGTGATTTGTCACTATGTTTTCCTGATGAATGAGCGTGCCGGTAATCGCGTTCATTCATGGGGGAACTTAATTTGCAATTAGTCTCCGACTTGTGACTTGAACTGGATTTATGATGGTCAGTAACAGAAGAACTCCTGTACTGGGAGTCAGAGGGCCGTTTTGATGACCGTTCCACTTTGGACGACTGATGAGATTTGTCGTATTCGGACGATTCTGTTGATTTTGAGGACTTCACATGAGAAGATCTAGACTCTTTGTGTGAACTTGAATAGGCTGATGACCGACTTGATTCACCGGTCCGTGTTCTGGCTTTCCTCCTGTCTTCATCAGACTCTGAACTGTCCTGATTTCTTTCAGTACGAGAGCGGGAGCGCCTCCTCTCTCTCCGTGGAGAGCTCCTGTAAGAGGACCTCCTTTCAGACTCGTGATAATGCGATCTGTCGGAGCGTGAGCCTCTGTCTCCACGGGACCTGTCCAGCTTGGAATGAGATGAACTTGTGCGAGACCCTCGTGACCGAGAACGTGAGCGAGACCTTGACCTTCTGCGATCTGATCGTGATGAACGCGATGAGGTGTATCTTGAATCACGATCAGATTTTGAGTGACTTGAAGATCTTTCATGCCTGTCTGACCGTTTAGAGGAACTCTTTTCTTTTTCGTCAGGGTGTGAACTCGAAGAATGCTTCTTTTCATCCTTTTTTCTACTGCTTGAGCTTTTAGAGTCTGATGATTTACGGGTGGAAGATTGGCCTGAATCATCATCTGACTCCACAACAGTTGCACTGTCTGAATGAGTCCTGGATGTGCTTTTATGCCCTTTACTGTTTGACTCTGAGTGGCTAAAGCAGACCTCTCTTCCTGAGGAGGCTGCAAGTGTCTGTAGGATAGCTGTGATTCTTGACTCTGGCGTTTCATTGTTAAACTCTGCAGTCTGAGGTGACGTAGATCTTACAATTCTTTGTGAGTCACTTATTACAGAGGGAGAATGTTCTTCAGTCACAGAAGCATTAGGAATGTGCTTCTTAAAAAGAATCTTTGATACGTCCACAAGTTTAGTTGGGGAAACAGGAGGTTGCGCATTTATATTTGTTCTAGTTTTATGCACAGGTGAGGCAGGTTGGGGCTCATGTTTGGAGTCTGAATGATGATGCCCCTTCCCTGAGCTGGACTGTGATGGGGCAATAGAATCCACTCCAGACTTTTCAGGGCTGGACGATCTGAAGAAAGAACTCTGCAGTGGCTTCTTGGTTAGTGAGAAACTGAACGACACTTTCTGACGACTCTGATCTTCCAGGTTGACCTTCATCTTGGTTCCTTTAGGCAACAGGTGGTTGGACAAAAGGACTCTAGGGGACAGGCTATTTATTAAGGCTGTCTTGGAGAGGCCCTCCACCTTAACCTAGAATGAGAAAAAAAACTCTAATAAGATTCACTTCAGCAATCTGACATAACAGTGACACTCACTAATTAGAAAACGCAAAAACCAACAAATGTATACTACTTTGTTTATTTGAAGACTTACTGAGGCACCACTTCCCTCTTCTCTGTGTTTTCAAAATAGAACACCAAAGAACCATAAGAAGAGAAGGAAAAAAGAAAAAAAAAATATATCAATCAATTGGAAACAAACATGTGCTTAAAGACAATCATGTTGTTTTCTATGAGGATACAGTTGGATATAATCATATTTTGATGTCATATTTATCCATCTAGACGTGTTTATCACGAGGAATATCAATAAAAGCATCTGAAAATGAAGTAAAGTTCTATTGAGTGAAATAAAAGCGATAGAAGAACTATCAGAAAACTCAAACTCATGATAAAAAAACCCAAGGAGGATCTTGTGTTCAAGCGTTTTAGGATAATATTCAAAATTATATTCAATATTCACAGCACAAATTGTGATAAGGGGAAAGAATATCTGCCAAAGGTTATGCATGGTGAAATAGCATTTAGCATCTTTAAAAAACTTAATTATGTCAACTGCTGGTTTGCAGTTAATCTCCTAAAGCAGTAATCCCAGAGCAGTGGTCCCTGCGGTCCACGCACCTACCAATGGCCCTGGGGGGATATCCACATCAAAGAGAGAGTAACAAAGCGAACGCAGGGAACAAACATTGCTAAACTTTTTTTGCTCAACAAACGTACTGTAACCAATCAGAGAGCAGCAAAGTGGTCACTGGGACACAAGCCGGTCAGAGCAGGAAGACGAAGACACTCAAAAACAGCCTAAACAAGAGCTAAACCAGGACTAAACCAGGACTGGGAAGGTCACGAGAGGATCGAGACAGACTTGCCGCAGAGCTGCACTTGTGTTAAAAAATGTTTGGAAGTGTCGCTAACGCCCCCCTCTAAAGAAAACTTTTCAATAATTGATTGGCTACTACTTTAACCCGTAATGATAAAATCATTAGTTCAGGAAGGGAAAACTGCATTGGAATTCAGAGACAAAGGGGACCAGGGAAGACAGCAAGTGTCTTTAACTATTCCATTCACCACTTTTGTCTGTTTTGTTCCAGCTTGTGCACAGCCCCATCATCCTCACCTCAGGTTAACCCTTTAAGAGTTATTTCAGGAATTGAATGTGAAACAGAAACAAGATGGACCCATGAAATGTTATATTAGAGATAGAGAACTACTAAAAATAATAATAAACATAAACATTAAAAAACCAAATTTACGTTTTTTAAACACGTAAAAAAAAAAAAACTAAAAAAAGAAGCAAGGTTGTGGTTTAGAAAGTGTCCTGGACTCAGTTCTGCTATGTTGATACACATATCTAATTTAAAAATGTGTATCCAACAAATATTTACAAAACTAGCATGTTCAGTGTGACTTTGTGTTTCACCTGATTTCTGACTTGAGCAAAGGGTCCATGGAGAAACAAGTCAAGGATTGGATGCCCTGGAGGGTCTGGTGGCCATGAATAGTATCACTCAGAGAAACTGAGCCTCCAAAGTCAGTCCCCACCTGATCAAAGACACAGCTGTTATGAACGACAAATGATCACTGACCATGGGTCATAATGCTGTGGTCACATGTTTGGAAAATATAAACAATATTTCACACAATAATATAGAATATAATACAGGCGTTTTGCAGCCGCATTTCCCGCTCTGCCTTATCAGTGTGGTGTTGGTGTGTGTTGTTGAACTAGCAGAACAGATACCATTTTACAAATGGTTATAATAAAATGAGCTCCTGAAGCCTGTGCGTGAGAGATAATAACGTTTAGAACGTTTGGATAGAACACATTATAAACCCACTATTTGATCTAGTTTCCTTGAGTAACCAAAATGGCCAGTATGTGAATGCAGTCAAAACATGGCCCGAGAACTAGTTGTTTTGGTCATTTGCCTAACTAATCTCTTTAAAATGAGTAAGTCCCTACGTATTGTGATCACAAAGAAGAAGTCATCAGTCTGACAGATAGTGTTGAGAATAAAACATGTTACATTTTAGAAAACTACTCTACACGCAACGAGCTTTGATCGTTTACAAAAAGCACTGGAGTGCCATCTTTAAAGGCCTGAAAGCTAGAAGTGTACACAGGTTATGTTACTCTGCTGCATTCGTAACGACTGCCATGTGTATACCAAGTATCATTATGCCCAGGTACACCGATGTTGTAGTTTTTTAATTTGCGTTTTTATTCTGAATGCTGTAAACCGAGACTCGATTAGCATTAGCCCGGATGGCTAACCCACTCACTCTAGCTTTCCCCATCACTGCACAGCAGCAGGCAGCAGCTAGCTTAGCTCCTCTCTAGAGTTGCCCACGTAAATAGACACACATCTAATACTCGACACATTACTAATGATTGTATAATGATTATTATATACCCGCCTGCCGATTATAAAACCCACCATATAGCAATAGCCAATTCTCAGCACCCGGCTTCACAAGCCATAGATTAACCTTGTATTGGCCCCGTCTATTTTACCAACATTGTATTGGGCATTGCATAAGCTTTACGATTACTTACTTCATCAAATACGCGTGCTTTCGGGATACTTCCATCTCTGTATATAATGAAAAGCGTCTGAAGACATCAGCCGCGATATGCGGACGTCAAATCCACCCCGGGCTGCAGGAAATGGTGCTATGCTCCGCGGCTCTGCTGCGCCCAGCTCCAGCATGGACCAGTGTGAGCCAGCATGGACTACATAGCTCCACACAAATACGTGCAGTAGTTAATAGTGGCGTGAATCGTAGTTCACGGCCATTTAAAATCACCGAATCAATATTTTTTATCAGAAGGTAAATGCACTTGATAGCCAAATAAGAGTGTTTATAGCGCCCACGGAAAGGTGCGTGTTGGTCCCTGAAGGCGACATGGCCAAATGTCACGTGACGCTCAAGGTAATTCGTTTAATCGCTTTGCTAAATTTTTGTTCCATCACAAATAACATTGCTCTCAATTTTATTGTGTTAAAGGAGATGTCACAAGGTCCTTAAGCATATTTTGTTGTTTTTATTACGCTTTTCTTAACTATTGTACCCTCATGCTCCACACGGGGACGCTAGTCTTCATACTACTCCCTTGCGCCTTTCTGCTTCTGCCATTTTGCTTTCCTGCACATTGGGATCATCCGCTTCTAAAATTTTTGGAGTTTTGTTGATTTTTATTTGCTCTAAACCGATCAGATACTTTGGTTCGAATCGTGTCTTGGGCTTCTAGTAAGTTATGATGTCCGGAAAGTGATGAGGTTTACATAAACCACCTCGAATGTTGTATTTGTGTGCATTTTCATGGCGTTAGCTTTTGTCGTGTGTCTTTTAGCTTGCTGGTGTTAGCATCTTAGCCTATGACGACTGCTTGACGAGCACATCCATTTGTGATTGAAGTGAGATGATTTTCTTTTGTCATATTTGGAGCAGATGCTGTAGTTCGTGGTGATTTGTCATATGGCTGGTGTGGGATGAACTGTGGTTGTTTCTTCATTCATTGGACACGGAAGTAATTTTCGAATGCTGCATTTCTTGTGACATCTCATGATGACGTCCTATATTTGAAATTATTCATTAAAGAGTACGTTTAAAATCTTCAGTAACGAATGTGGGATTATGAATTGTCGTCATGTGCTTCGTCTCAGTTGCATTATTTTCTGCGGCGCTTGCCTGATGGTCGAAGATGCTCCACCTGCTTCATGTTTTCATACTCGTCTGGTAAGTTACAGCTGGCCTGGGATGTATACAGTCTATGCCTGGGATACACTAATGAACTTCAAAGTGGACATCAAGTGCCATGGGATCTCTACCAAATTCTTGAACTTTTTCCACTGTGGCGGAATTATTTTTTATGTAATGATGAGCTTGGGCAATAACAAACTATTATTGTGATTTAGTGAAGTTTTTTGGAGTGCAGGAAGCGACCTGATACAGTTGGGAGATAGGGATATTCAGCATTTGTTGGGATTTTTTTTGGTTACCCTACAAAGCGATGGAATCCTTATGTGAATATACACATTGTTACATACGTGAAGTATGAGCCCCATTGGATTGTTTGAGAGCCACTACTCTACAACGTCTACAGTAGCCAGTTCAGTTGGCTTGTATCTGTTTTTTTCTTCCCTAGGAATGCACCATCCTGGGAGACAGCGTTTTTTGGATGGCCTAGGAGCGCCTGGATGAGTTGGAAGTACGCGTGGATGGTTTCCACAGAAGCACTTGTACTGTGTTCAGATTGTTGGCTCTGTGATACTGATAAAGCTGAAGAAAACGAATGGATGGTTTCCTGTTTGGGAATTTTTCCCCCTGTGCTTGACTTTTTTTCTGATGCTCCTGAAAGATGCTGAAGCAGAGGGAACCTCTGCTCTCTTTACAGTCTCTGATGGAGAATTTGGAACCTCATGAATCAATGAAACTATTTGACTCACCTGCCTCAAACTGAAATGCTGTTTTCAGCATTTCATTGAATTACGTGGGCCGAACTAAAGTGAAGACTTGTTTGCAGCGGTCACGTGATCGGAATTGCTGTTTCGCACTTTTTGTTAACTTTTATTTGCGTTTTAATGAAACATGTAATGGGTTTTAGTAATCACCACTTGGAGCTTTCTATTTGGCCCTAATTGCTATTGGTATTACACCATTTGGTAATCTGAACAACATTTTTTATGTGAAGATCAAGGATATTTTTTCATGTATATCTGATGGAGAAGAATAAAGACTTATCAATCTCCATGAGTTTTCTTTTAATCTATTATGGTAACTTCAAGGGCCTGGCTACTATTAGAATTGTCTTTCTTTCTTAATGTAATGATATATTAAAACCTGCTGTTGACTACCCAACGAATAAAGGATTTAAAAAGAGTTATTCTTCTCATAGGATAATTGTTAGCATTAATTGTCTGTGCCCTTTTGTCTACAGGTGGTGGTGTTTCTTGGTCAGCATGGCAGTCGTCATCCGTTTACAGGGACTGTCGGCGGCAGCGGGTTCTCAGGATATTCGCAAGTTCTTCAGTGGCCTTAGAATTCCAGATGGGGGTGTGCATATTGTTGGAGGTGACTTGGAGGAAGCGTTCATCCTATTTGGCTCTGATGAAGATGCAAGAATTGCCATGATTAAATCTGGGGATTATATCCGAGGTGCACCGGTGAAATTGCTGCTGAGTAGTAAAACGGAATTGCAAAATGTTCTGGAAAGAAGCTCTATGAATTTGCTCATGAAAGAAAAACGAAGACCTCTGAAGATGGAAGAAGAGAGGGGCTCCAGAAGGTCTTCAGGAAAGCTGGGATATTCCCCACCGCGGCACAGCAGGGATTCAGGAATGGAAAGTGAACGTCAACTTATGCTGCGAGGAATGCCCTTCGCTGTTACTGAAAAAGATGTGTTCAAGTTCTTTGATGGTCTGGCTGTAGATAAAGTGGTTCTTATGAAAAACAATCGTGGACAGAATAATGGGAATGGCCTTGTGACATTTGCATTGAAGGAAGATGTAAACCGGGGGCTACAACGACACAAGGGCTACATCGGTACCAGATTTGTTGAGGTTTATACTCTAAAAGAATGGCACAAGGTTTTTGGGGAGATGCCACCAGGCGTGGCTCTGCCTGTTGCGTCTGCGTCTGAAAGGCGACACCAATCACCACCTCGCCATCAGGATGCTTATCGTATGAGATCACGGTCTCCTTTAGCTCATGGCTCCTCACCTTCCAGTGGTGAGTACTGTGTTCTTTTGGACAATCTATCCTATGCAGCCGAAAAATTGGACATCATGAAATTTTTTGCTACAGCTCGGCTTGGAAGTGATGAGATTCTCTATCTGCTTGATGGCAATGGCTTAAAAACAAGACGTGCTTTTGTCCTCTTTAAAAATCTGCAGGATTACCGTGATGCTTTGGATTGTGACAACCAAATTATGATTGATCGGAACGTCAGTGTTCGTCCAATCTCGAGAGAGAAAATGCTCCGTCTTCTGCAAGATCAGAAGATCAACCCCTCCAGTGACCAAAATGGCATTCATGTGAAGTTCCTGCCATTGGATGTGAGGAAAGTTGAGGTCAAAGATTTCTTTGCTGATCTTAATGTAATTGAGGATGACATCATCCTCCTGCGTGATCGGAAAGGAGCTGGTCTTGGTGAGGCAATAGTTTTGTTTCAGTCTGGGGCAGAAGCTATGGAGGCACTTAATCTTAACGGGACAAGATTTCTGGGATCACAGGTTCGCCTACGGGGAGTTTCACAGTCTCAAATGCAGGAGTTGATTAATCCACCAGTTGCACCAAAGACATTGTCAAGAGGCGATCGTTTTTCAGGTCGGAACATGAACGCATCCAGTTCCACGGAAGTAGATGTTCTTTCAAAAAGATCAGCAAGAGGCGATCGCCCCCGCACCTCCAGGGACACTGCAAGAGGCTCACACAATGAACCCAGAGGCTCACACAATGATGCCAGAGCGGGTACTCGTGGTGGGGCCAAGCTTTCAGGCCAAGATGATCCCAAGATGTCTGGTCAAAATGGTCCTACTTGTATTAAGCTAATTAACATACCTTTTAAAACTCAGATAGAAGAGGTATATGACTTTTGTTATGGCTACAGAGTAATCCCTGGGTCTATCTCCATGCAGTATGATAAGGCTGGTTCTCCGAAAGGCACTGCCACGGTGGTGTTTGAGACCCGGCAGGAGGCTTTAAGAGCCATTGACGAACTTACTGGCAGACCAATTGGTGAAAGAAATATTCACCTTGTGTTTCTATAAATTTAAAACATAAATGACTTTGAAATAAGTTTTTTTTTTCTTTTTCTAACTTGTGGGTCTCAACTTTTTGAAGATCGGTATTTAATTTACATAGTTCTGGAGTATGCTTTTCTTTTGTAAAACAAATAGTCCTGAGGTATTGTGTGAAATATGTAAATAAAGTCTGTTTGAAAGTTTTTTTTATCTCTTCATATTCATGGAAAGTGATGTTAGTGTAGGCTAAAGTTAAAATCTATTCAGAGTAAATGGCAAAATCTTACTGTAGGATTTATTAGATTGACAGAAATATCTACATCTATAGTAGGCCTTTGCTATCCTCAGGTCAAATCTATTACTGCAATAGAGATTAAATAGCCTAATTTTTTTTTTTTTTTTATACTATTGGGGGTAAGATTCTAAAGGAAGATTGTGCCTATGATGGCTACAGAGACAAGGAACTCAAAGCAAATTGAAACCCCTGGAATTGAATACAAAGTTTGCCATTTTTAAAAATTCTGCATTGCATATCAATAGCACTTTGGTTTGATGATGGGCCTTCATATAAAATCTTTTCTTTGATACCAAGTAGGGTATATCAAGTGTTAAGTGATACACCTGTTAGAAGAACATGATGGAAGGATTTTTAATATTAATCAAGTAGGCTGTATTTTTATTT
>JAPMNZ010937905.1:0-13566 GCA_029875035.1 Pomatoschistus microps | reverse complement strand
GAGGTAGACAAGCTTAAAGAATGCGATGAAACAACAGGGGCCTTGTTCCTGTTGAAAGAGATGCTTCCCTCTGCCCGCATGTCTGGGTAGGAGAGGGAGCAAGTAGTAGAAGGTCTGAATGTCCATGCCAATAAGATGTGCTACCCCTCTCTTTATTGGACACTTAAAAGTTGAAGACAATGCAAAATTATTCAACAATGCTGTCAGCACTTTTTCTAGTTTAATGACTTAAATTGTAAAAGAAAATTGCAAGAACAGCTTTGAATAATTTAACCAAATGTCAGCGCATTTCATTGTTTCTTTCAGCACTCCAACCCTTTGAATTAATGACACGCTTTTTACTTAAGTCTTCAAGTGTATGAAGCATTAATTGACAGGTGGCACTTGATTATGCAATTCTATCTAACAAGTTCAGAGAATGGAGAAAAAAACATTAAATACGTCCATTACATGAAGGATTAAGTCTTACTCATCAAGCTCGTCTTCGTTGCGGTTTTGGGCAGTTTCAGCGTAGAGATACTTGCTCATGTCGACAGGCCGCACAGCTTTCATTTGCTTGGGTATGGGGGGCTCAGGGCTGGGGTCTGGGTCTTGGTCTGCGTCTTCAAATGGGTTTCCTGGTGTGTCTGGGTCTTCGGACTCATTAAATGGATTTGAGGAATCATGTTCATCTTCTTGGTGCCTAGGAACTGGCTGGATAGGGGTCACTGTTTTCAAAAATTAAACAAATTAAAATGGGACATTACTAGTGGTCATTCTAATGGGAAGGCTTATTATGATCATGTTGTATTTAATATATACTCTTCCTTCTATACATTTCCAACTCAACAGTAGCCTTCAAGCTAATTACATAGTAATTAGCTTGAAGGTACATGGTAACCTTATTAATACATTTTAAGTTTGTTTGATGTCCTTTTATGTTATGTGGGTATTATACTCATGCATCTGAGGATAATATTCACCAAATAATAGCTTGTTAATGTTCACCATACCTTCCTCATCAGGCTCTTCAAAAGGATTGAGGTGGTTGAGATCTTGGAGGTCATCTTCAGCCTCGTCAAATGGATTAATACCCAGAGCGGGAGGTGCATCTTGATCTTCATCTTCCAAAAAGTTCAGCTTGTTGATCAGTTCTATTGCAAGGAATCCATGTTAGGTTTGGAATCAACTTGCATCAAAATAAAGTAATTTATATTAAAACGACAAACATCATGCTGCACTTGAGGGTGAACCAAAAAACATTTAATAGATTCATTGAATGGATTGAAAATTTGTTTAGGACGACTAAAGCAGTTCATATTTATGCATATATAACCAAGTGGTGCCACCAATTGGTGGTCACTAAGTCTTCTGGGGGAAAATGCCAATGCATTTAGTTGCATTGGTTGCTTTGATATAGTGCAAAGAGCTTGTGGAGTTTAGTTCACTACAAGTGCAACAAAACGAAAAAACAAAACTGAAGTAAATTCACAAAAACATCACAATGGGCCGAAAACAAAATTGACACAATAACAACACAATGTAACTCAAACTGGGAAAAAAGGAACAGGTGAGTTCAAATACCCATTGGTGAAAAACAAGGGGTAAAGGAAGAGTGACTGATGAGAGTTAAAGAAAAGAGAAAAAAAGACCTTGGGATGAAGCGGCAGGCTTAGCTTTGCGTGCTCGCTTTAGGAAATCATCATCATCATCATCCCCATGTAAGCAGCTCAGGGCATTCAACTGGTTTACAATCTCTGTAAACGGCAGGCCCATACAGGAGAGGTGGTAGATAGGACAGCAGAGAAGACAAAATAACACGCAAAATTTAACATAACAGCCAAATATAACTGTTACATTTGAGCTGGAGTAAAAGCAAACAAGCATACCCAACAGTGGAAAAGTCTGCTGGACACTGTTTTCTGTATTCAAGATAATTAAACTTCTATTCATTCAATAATGTCAATTAGAATATATTGTGGCAGCTGAATGAGTCTTGAATAACAGTGAATATACAGTGTCCAGGTGACACACTCCACTAGGCCTTTAACAATTTTCAATAATGATGGACAATATACTGAACACTACTAAATGCCACCGATAATCCCAGTGAAGCAGTTTTTCTATTTGGTATATTCTTTGTAAATTTCAATTTTTTTTTAATGACAAAACTTTCTCTGCTTTTGCAAAGAAGCTGTACAGACAAATGTTGTGGCTCAAAAGATATTTTTTGTCCAACAGTTAGTGAACGATCAATAAAGTCGATATTGTAATTATCATGACATGTCTAGTCTCCACTATGGGCAACTCCTGCAGAATAACGTCATTAAGAATTATGTTCATTTTATGAGACACTACCAGACACGACAAAAGGACTTTTACCTGGCTATGCATATGGTTTGCATTCAATGAAACATGTGAAATTTGAGCAAAGCCTTTATCCATCTTTGTTCCCAATTTAAACAAATAGTGCAAGTATAGACCTTAAGTTTTAAAATGTATCACTCCTTTTTGTGTGTAGAAATAATATCTTCTGCACAAAAAGAATATACACATAACTGCACATAACATGATATTGTACATAAACAACACACACCATCTTTGAGAATCTGTTCAGGCAGCAGGGTAAGACCTTTGATTCATGGATGCAACCAACTGAATCATGGCTGAAGACACTCAATGCACACACATACAAATGAGATATAGAGCATAGTCCAAAGAAAAGAAGCATGGACTTAATTCAAAGAGACGCTTCAAAGAAAGTTGGATTAAACAAAGCAGAAAGAGACTGGGAATAGACTATAGAATAAATAGTAAACTCAGTGTAGCCCATAAAAGGCAGCATACAGTGCAAAATAAGAGGATTTTGTAACTGAATAAAACCAAACTAACTAAATAAAAAGAAGATTTCACAAGATGAAGAAATAAATGTTTTGAAAATAACTGTGCCAAAAACTTTCTGAGATGATGCTTACAATAGTCAGATCTAATAAATAGAAACACATCACAATTTATAAATTTATATTTAGAAAAAACAATGTAACAACAATATTTATCTAAACTGGTTTTGCAAACTCTTAAATAGGTTTCATTCATGTGACCACTAAAGCAGATTTTTAAAACAAGATAACTTTGTTTATAAAAAAGAAAAAACACATTTGTATTCAAGCCATATTTTATTTACCTGTGATTTTTGCCGTTTTCTCCTCCTGATTCACTCTGTTCTCCTCATCCTCATCATTATCCTCTTCAAAATCATCCAAGTTGCCAATATCTGCCTGTTTCATACTCATCAAGCTGGCGAGACTCTGCATGTCTTCATCACTGAGTGGACAATAGAGTTACAATATAACATAGGCTAAATAATACACATGTTAGATAAATGCAGTGTCTGGCATTTTCATTTTATTGGGTGTGTCATTATAAAAAAAAAAGAAAAAAAAGAAACCAAGATATAGACTATGCTAGAAAAAATTTAAAAATCAAAAAGCAGATTTTTTCAACATAAAAAATACATTAGTTTTTTTCTGAATAGCACCACAAGGTTTTATACCATTCCCAAGATCAAAATACTTCAAAACTGCTCAGAGATACTCACATCTTTTTTAAATTATATAATATTTAAGAGTTTCTATGTGATTTAGTACTGATTAATATCTGACTTCTGACAACCCTACACAAGGTACGTCCCTTGTCTACATCTCCCCTCTGTTACTCTCATTATGTTCTGTGCATTGAACACAGTTCTTTGTGGCAGTTCTTTGGGTGCTTCCAAGGCCCGTGGGCTCATTTGAACAGTGATAGAGTTTGGTTGTGTGGTCCGCATTATTCAGTGAAGGGTTAACAAGGGTTATGTACCATCAATCTGCTATCCTGCACACAAAAGCCAAGCCATGATTTTTTCCCAGTGATGTGGGAGGTTTTCTTCCAAATACACTTGTTTCTATCAAATTAGACAATTTAGAACCAAACTAAATGAGTTAGAATGAGTGTCCAGAAAAAAAACTATTCTGAACACAAAGAAGTGACTGTAAAAGAAAAGTTTCAAACTATTTATTTTCGTGACTCAAATGTTGTCAATGTTGTCAAATTTTAGAACCTCTATATTTGGGCCAGTATGTTTTATGTTTAAGCATAAATGAGAAAAAAGCTTATGTACTTAGTCTATTTAAAACTTCAGTTTGTGTGTCCGCAGAAATTTCAAAAATTATGGACAGGTTCCGTTTTGAAATGTGCAAAATCTTTGTCATGCAGCGAGAGTGATTCAAAATTATCCAGAGGAAAGATACTTTGTTTGCCAACCACCAACATCTATCTGATGGAGACACTTGCTCAAAGGTACATCCGCTTATAAAAAAATATATTTTGTGTCTTAGAGGCCAATGCAAAAATACGCAGTTTGTGCTAACAGTTGTGGAAAAAAAAGATTCATATAAAGTCAAATGACTCTGTGTGAAGAGTGTTTCAGATGTTGGTGCACTTCAAATTTCAATGCGTTCATATAATTTTTGGATGAAATATGCACATATTGTTAATGGTGTAACCGATATCATAGTCAAGGTCATCAACGTTCCTCTATGATTATCTGAACTCACCATTTTCTGTGTTCAGTAAACATTGAAATCCCGTAGATTTCTCAGTCAGATCAAAGTTTGTGATTAGAGAAGGAAGTATGTCCCTGCATAAATCCTGGTGACCACAACTAGTGGTATGTCTGCAGATTTGAACAACGTGTGCATGATCCTGAATTAGACTAGGTAAGTGCGCAGATATGACTGGGCTTATTGTCTGGTGATTTCTTCAATAGATGCAATTTCATTAATTCATTTTACAGCTGTTTGGACCTTTCAGCGTGACTTACGTGGCCTTCCCCTCACGGAGAAAGATGCAGGAGAGAGAGAACTGTAGAGTGGCCGATACCACCTTTTTGGAGAGAGGCTTAAACTTGAGTTTGACATCGGTTTGTGTGGGCATAGGGCTGGCATACTGCTTCATGTTGATACTGCTGGTTGCCAAGGCCTTTCTCCGTCCTGATGGTGACTCCTACAAACACATGGACAACAGATCACCCTTTAATACATTTAATAATAATTCCAGAGTTTGAATCATCATTTTAAAAAAGGACAGCAGAAAAATTTTCTTAAAAGAAAAATTATTAGGGTAATTCTCTCACAGTAAAATTGACCTTAAAAATCCTCACTGATATAAAAAAAGGTCCATGCTGAAACCATTTTACTACAACCGTGAGATATACTTTGAGCCAGGGGCAAGCAATCAAATTGGAATTTGGGAATATGTGACAGACAAGGAGATAAAGGTTAGAAATTCAGTGACAGACCCTTCACATGTGCACCTGTGTGTGTCCTCACTAGAGGACAGTGTGAAAAATGAGAACTGCTGCAAAACCTTGTCACCAACAGTTAGATATGGAAACCAAACAGCAGGAGATGTTCCAGCATTTTGTCTGCCTCCAATGCTTTCAGAAACACATTTTCAGAGTTCACAGTTTATGTGCATTGGCAGATCAAGAACAATATCATCTTTATTATGTTTTATTTTTTCAACCTCCATTTAACGAGGAAGTCCCTTCTTTTTTTAGGGAGATTGCAATCTTTTCATTCTGCCTTTCATTTGCATATATTTAATTCAATTTTCTTTTTAATTAATAATTAAGTTCATTTACAAAAAACACATTGAAAACCAGTTTGCTAATCAAAAAGCAACTAAAAATATTTCCAGCATATATTATTAAGCCCGAAGGATGCAACTGATGCAACTGAGATGTTGCTCAAGTGGTCACTAAGGTCAGCTGGAGTTCCCCTGTGAATGAAGGTATCTGATTTGTAACTCCAAATAGGAGCTTTATATGGATTGACCAAAGACAACATATATATATTCGTTTATTCTTCGGCCATCAGCAGAAAAACATAAAGCAAAAAACCATGGTTGTTTAAAGCCCAAAATGGTTAGTGTGACACAAACTGTTACTGCGCAAGAGAAAATTAGTTTTCAAGGTTAGCCAATAGGAGCCAGTGAGAATTGGAGCTGAACTTCATTCATACACTTCCCTATTGGGCTTCAGTGAGATAGGGGTGAGCATTGTCCATCCATATACTATCTATCCAGTCTATGAATTTAACATGCCATTAAAATGCTAAATATAACAACAAATGTGAATCCGCAGAGTATGTAACTTAAACATCATTGCAGGATATGTCTCCTTTTAGTCAACAGCTAGCAGTTGGCAGTAGGTATAGTGGTTGAAAAAAAACATTGAACATTCCGGGAATTTATTCTTTTTTTAGGTAAGTGAGACTTATAACCTCGACAATTACATCTATTTTTTATCTTATTTTAGCCCAACTGAAATTGCCTCTTTTTTTAAAAATGCATGTATCAGAATGATTGACCCAAGACAGGTTTTCTGCTTTAGTTATGTCACATAAAGAATTAATGTGGTGCCATCAAAGCATCCTCCAAGTTAAGAGACAAAGACGAGCAAATTCTCTCTCTAACTCTTATCTTCCAGCAGATTACAGCCTGCTATTATACTAAGCTAATAGCGCATGCAGATACTTTATGAATGAATTTGTCCAAGGCACCAAACACTTAAGAGGAGGGGATTTAACAAAAAGGAGAATAGGGAATGGATGGGA
Organism: Pomatoschistus microps; assembly: GCA_029875035.1. Classification (NCBI taxonomy): domain Eukaryota; kingdom Metazoa; phylum Chordata; class Actinopteri; order Gobiiformes; family Gobiidae; genus Pomatoschistus; species Pomatoschistus microps. The sequence continues at coordinate 6,931 of JAPMNZ010937905.1, read as the reverse complement.
GGAGAGGGGTATTGAAAAATAGAAAATACTAAAGGATATGCAAATACCTTTTGAAAGAATGGAATAAGTGTTTCAACAGATTTGAGTAGGCCAGCAAACAATGGGACTGTGCTCTATTTCCCTGGATGCCGCTTGTCAATCAATGCGGCTTGCAAGTGAATGTGCGTGTGTGTAACAGAAAGGTGGATGGGATTATGGAGGAAAAGAGGTTATGACATGATGTGTAAAATGAAAGGAAAGGACAATGCAGAAGTTTAATTTAATACTAAGAGGGCAGGACTATCAATCTGCACTCTCCTCTGAGCACTGAGAAGGACTTAATACCCAAGTCCAATGTTTGTGGGAATGATAAAATAGGTTCCTAGTCTAAAAACACTGGAAAAAGACTGGCATAATGCCTTTATTTATGCTACCCCCTGGCTGGCGCCAAGCGTTACTGCAGCTGAGAATCAAAAACAAGTATTATACATTGAATGCTTTCGTTTATTCCGTTTATATTTATTTCTTGTGAATAAATCACTTTTCAGTAGAAGTATTTAGTCATCTGTATGTAACAATATTTTTCATAATAATATTTCAAAATGATTTCTGGAGCATCACCCGTCATCAGCCTGTGCCAGCTGGCCCAGGATCGATGCACCGTGCACCCTGGTGGGGGTAGAAGGGTCAGGCCAGGAAGGGGGTACCCAGGGGTTTTACAGAGTCCCAAAATGCCAAGAGGACAGATCTGGAAAAAGGCGGGGCAGATTATTTTTGTCACAGAGAGATGGATTAATTAAAATGAGTGCTAATAGAGCTTGGTGTCAGAAACTAGCAGCTGAGTAGTGTCAACTGGTGTTTCCAAGTTTAGCCCTGTGTCGAGGCGGATATTATCTGAGCACTCAATCACTGCACCATAGGTAAAATACTCCTACAAAAGTATCAATATCTGGAGATGGGTCCTGCTGCTTTTGTCAGGTTCCATAGTGGCATTGGAATAAAGCGCTTTGGGTGACCTTGACCTTATTTTGTTAACTGTCTGATGTTGCTGAACTTTTGTTTTTAGCTGTCCGAGGCTTATACTTTTTGTTCAAGTATAAGCCATTTCATTTGTCGAAGTTTTTGTTAAGTGCATGGAAGAGGACACTCTTTGTTTGATGTTTTTCTGATGTATTTCTACATCTTTGTGTCTTATAAGCCCATGGGGCAAGACACCAAATAAGAAATAAACTAAACTAAAAAAAATACAACCTTGGTCTGTAAAATGCGCTTTATAAATAAACAATATTTACTTACTATAGTTAGCTTTTTATAATGATCAACTTATTTGTTTTGTTGTATGGATGGATGTGTTTTTGGTGCTACTGGACACATGTATTTCTTCTCCAAAAAGTATCTATATTTTCTATTATGAGGAATTATAAAATAACCCAAGTTCTCACTAAGTCATCCTTCTCTCTAACCTTTCCAATCATTATAGGGTGGGTTTTCTGTTGTCAGCAGACTGGAGATGGGGGCAATGTGCATTTCTTCCAGCCTCAAGGTCATAGTTATTGGAAATGGAGACATCCAATGTGCTCACATTTCTCTTGAATCCACACACAATAGACTGATTCCTCTGTGTCAATTTGGCCTCCTCTGATAACAGATAAGGTGGGGCTTTTACCATGCCGCTATCATGGGCTTTATAGGTCCATACACATGCAGATGAAGACCAATGTATTCATCTGCAACTATTTGTAAAATGAGGAATGATTTTATTCATCTCGTCCAGTCCAGGTTTAGCTTTTCTTTTCTTTCTTTTTTTCTCTCTAAGCTGTTACAAGTTTTGAAAATTGAGGGGTGTGTATGAGAGTGACAAGGGCAAACAGCCCATCCACTTTTACAATCCTGAAGAAAACAACTTGAAGACGCATGAAGTTCAAAAAGCATGCACCATGTCTTGTAATACAATGTAGACAGATCAACCATTTTAAGTCAAACAGGATGTTATGTTTTAGGAATCGGGGCATCTCTGCATGAAAGATTTAGAAAGAATTGACCCAATTATAAGCGCATTTAGCCAAGAACTAATACATGACACAAGTGTAATATCAAATTGTAGCAGACTGAGTGTGTGCATCTAAATGTACAATGAGAGAAGAATTGTATTAAGAAAACAGTGAAAGGAATGTCTTTTATGTGAAGTTGAAAATCAAAGAGCCACTAACTGGCTCTTAAAAAGCCTAATCCTACCCACAAAAGATAATGTTTATGCTGGATTGCACTGCTCTCACAAAATGTCAGCAACTAATCTACGTGTCAGATAACCATGTTTCTATATTCCAGTTTGCCTGGTCTATATACTGTAACCACTTCACAAAAAACATGTTTTTGAAATATCAAAATGTTATTTTGATATTGCAAAAATCTTAATTTAAACACCAACATTTGACCATTCTTGTATTTTTTACCCATCATTTTTAAGCATACAACTCGTCTTATCAGTATGTCCAGGATGCCCTTCTCGCTCCAACGCTATGGTCTTTCTTTTGGGTGGCCCTTGGTGGCCCCTGTGCACACTCAGACCTAGAAGATGCACTTCAGACAGGGGGCTAATGGGAAAATAAATTACCACCAGGCAAAAGTCCTGCCTCTGCACTTCTGCTGGAGAGAGAGAGGGAGAGATGGTATAGTTTACAAGAAGTGAATGGTCAAGTAATGGAGTGAGGAAAAATGGCAGTGAGGACAGAAGTGACTGGTTTAACAGTGACTAAAGAGAATAAAAATGGGAGAAAAATAAATTGGGACTAAAGTTGCTAAAGACGGGCAAAGAAAGGTCAACTGGATTAGAGTCTATTCCTTGTCAGTAAATTGCTCGCTCATGGCTTTGCCGACATTTCACCATCTTTCGAAAGATGGCCAAAAAATTCCATTCACTACATTGATGCAAAGTGCCAATGCAATCAAAGTATATACAACCAACACAACAATTTTGTTTTCCACGATTTGGAATGGCCTACATTAAACAATTGTCCCAGGTGTGAGCCGGCTTTTCTCCCAGTCCGCTCCATGACAAAGGTGTATTCTCCATGCTAAGTGACAAATTTGTGGAGACAAAGAGCATTAGCAAGCTCATGCTCTGCTTCAGTGCTTCTAAATGTGGCCAATTCAGAAAATACAATATTCATTTTTAAAAAAGAGCCAGAAAGAATGAGTGACAAAACAATGAACATCTTCTACCAGGGGAGAATCAGTAAATGGAATAGGCAAGAGGAATAAGGTGTGGAGACGAGAGTGTCTGTGAACCCACAACACCATATTCAAACTTCTGTTGGCAAGACATGCAAGACTTGACTTCCATACCATTACATAGATGTTTCATTTATTTTTGTAAACTATGAGAAGTTGAATACAATCATGGACTCAAAAAGGGAATAGGTGTACGTATGAGAAGGAGCATATTCTGATAGTGAATTTGACTATGAGCATACAGTGCCTTACAAAAGTTTAATTCAATGTTTACTGAGGAAGATGAGGTCAGTGTGGCAGGTGGTGGGGAGTGGGGGATTCGGGGTGGTGGGGGCTTGATATCGTGTGTCACAATACACGTCTTCCTGTGACAGGCATTTTCACACACGTCTCTCCTGCACTTTCATATTCTCCGCTTGTGTTAAACCTTTCATATAAGCCCCAGACCGTGGTCGAGGGCCGCAGGGGGGTGTGTGGCTGCAGGGCCAAAGAAAAGCGTTTCCTACGAGTATAACTCTCTTCTGTCCTGACCCAGACATTCAAGAATCAGTCTTTATTTAATCACCAACACACACTTGTAACCTCCCTGTCTCCGATCGCTTTGCTCCACACTTTTCATTCTCATTCATTCATTTACGCTCGTTACTGAAGTGTGTGTGTGTGCACTCGTGTCAGCGGGGCGCACACACACAAGTGCACATATATGTTACTATCTGTCCCGACCCTCGGTCTCAGTGTGGTGCTATTGCAATAACACTTCAGACATTTAAGAATCAGTCTTTATTTATTCGGCAGAACACACACAAACACTTATATCCTCCAGCGCCGGTCGCTGCTGACTTTAAAGGCGCGCTCCCGTGTCCGCGGCGCGCTCACACACACGGACAACACACACGTCCCACCGCTGCATTTTGGGGAAAGACATATCTCACACTTGTTCACATTGCTCTGATGCAAACAATGCGTTGCATGCTGGAGCCTGTTAGCTGCAGTAGCAGATTATAAACAGGAAGAGAAGCGGAAAAGTCAACTCGGACAACGTGGTAGTCGCTGAAGCTATTACTAGCGCCACCAGCTGGACCGGGCGTCGTACTACAGCCTGGCACGTTTGTAATACATGTTCATGTGATCGCGGGCCGTCTTCACACCCCTGCTGCGACGATCCAGACCACTTGGCCCAGTTCGCTTGTAAAAACCTATGTGACCGTGCCCTTAGTTGTGAGCCTTATGGCGCCTCAGTGCACCATTCCCAGTGCGAAATAAGGGGGCAGAAGCATCATGCTGTGGGGCTGCATTTCTTCAAGACGGACAGGGAAGACTGTCAGAATTGAGTCAGGAATGTGGATGGATCAAATTACAGGAAAACCAGGATGAAAAGCTGTCAGAGCAGGAGGTTGTACAAGATATTTACCTATAGTGAATGATTACTTATGCAAAACCCACTTTTCAGTTGATGAATTTTCTTCAAATAAATTAACAAAATCATCTAGCATTATTTATTTCACATAAAATCTTCATGTTTGTGGCTGTACCATGACAAAATCTGCAAGAGTTCAAAGTGTATTCATATTTTTACAAGGCACTGTGTTTCCAAAACAAAAGTGCTCCAGGCAGTAGCTAGCATGGACCATAACCCGCAACAGGATTCCATTTGCTGTAGGGCTCAGGGCTGTACAACTGCTTACTTATCATGATTTCAATTATTGCACTCAGAGATAACAAAAATGGTGAATAACTATATAACAAATAACCACCATTTTATCTGCACATGTGCTGGTTCAACCCGCAATGGAGTGTTTTTCCAAAGAAGCAACTGAGGACATCTGGTGGTACTTTAGTGGATATTTGAACCTTCCATTAGTATCTCCCTTACACCAGGTCTAAAACAGGATTGTTCTAGGTTAAATAACTGATTTTAATACTGAACTGATCAATTATGATTAAGTTGATGCCATTTTCGAGCAGCCCTAACTCACTACTGGTCTTTCACTTTTTGTCGTTCTAAAAGCAATTGAAATGTTTTAACAATTACAAATACATTACAAACACCTACATTCACAGCACATTATCTCAGAGGGAGACTAATCACTAACCAATCGGGTCAAGCTTATGGATAAACAGGGGGATTTGCCAGGCAGTGTTTTGTGTGCCACAAAGCCCGGCTCCATCACATGCCGCCATCTTAAGAAGCAAGAAAAAAAGTTTTCTATTGAGATAACTGCTTTGCTGTCAACATTGTAACACAGGTCACATTGTGCCAAACCTTGTTTGACCACCGAAAGTTGTCATGTAGCACATGACGCCAAAGACAATGTGGGGATTAGAGCCAGAGGTGAAGGAAAGAAGGTGACAATGTGTGATGATGAAAAGAAAAAATTGCAGGAATGTTTTACTAAAGAAAGACACAGCACAAAAAACAAGTTTCAAATCATTTAACTGCATTAAATGCAAATGTTAAGGATGATGTAAGACTTTTTCATTGAATATATTTTCTTTTTCAATTTGCCCCTTAGCATTGGGAGCCGAAACAGAAAGGTTAATAAAGGAAAATTAAACTTGCTTCTGTCTGCTATATAGAATCATCGATAATACATTTGAGATTTCACAGAACTAAAATTGTCACAATATGAGCGCACTTCCGTATTTTGCCTATTTATAGGGCGTTGCACACTCCCCACCAAAGATTGGATACTTTTTTTCTAAGCAAGAGCTGGTGGATAATTCACATTCCCAGATTCAGAAAAGAAACTCAGTGAGCTCACTTCTGCTGTGTGCAAAGGAGTCAAGTCAACACAATGGCGTCTTGCATGCAAATATACATTCCTCAAACATGCATGAAATGATCTGAAAATAGTGCGTATACAATAAATGACGAGGGAAAACAACATGGTAAAAAGTCAATTTTGCCCATTATGTACACTTGTGGAAGCACTACACTGTAAGCCACTACTGTTGGCAGCCACAGCTGTCCTGAAGCAGATAGAAGTAGCTTTATGAACACACAAAAACAAAAGGCAATGCTTCCTTTACAGGATGAACTAACAAAGAAGCTGGACGAGCAAGGGTTCAAAAGGAGCACTGAAGGCCAGCACTACAAGGGGCCTTATGTTACAGCCACTTCGTTCCACCTCCTTAACACTCTTTTGACAAGACCAAAACACTCTCTGGCCTTGCATGCCAATTGGGCTTAAAGTGGCTACGGCAAGTAAGTTTTTGAAAGAGTTGGCGGTATTAAGTTGTTAACATGTGACGTGTCATTTACCAGTTGATGTTACTTCCTGAGAAGGTGTGGTCAGCCCGTTTGACCTGACAGGTAGCTCAGAACGTCCACGCCCCCTATTAGGGATGTACCGATCCAATATTCAGTATCGGTATCGGGGCCGATATGGGTATTTTGTAAGGATCGGATAATATCAGATTTGCTAAATATGAATCCGATTTATGTCACTTTTCAGCATGCCCATGCTTTACGGCTGCCGGAAACTAATTACAATGTAAAACTCTTTTGAATTTTGTATTTGGAATAAGATTCTGTATGCTTTGTGAATTGTTGCTGCTGCACCAGCACCAGCAAATAAAAGGAGTACCTTCCTATATTCTTTTATTATTGTTTTGAGTTGATATAGCACAAATGTCTTGTATTTAATTATTTTTGCAATTGGGGAGTTTACATTTAAAGAGTTCACACACTGGTTATGCTGAATGTTGAGGGCAGCTTTTT
>JAPMNZ010937890.1:0-12523 GCA_029875035.1 Pomatoschistus microps | reverse complement strand
TTAACACATTTGTCTGCACTTCCACTGTAGTCGAAGCCACAGCTAATGTGTTCCTGATTCCAGATTTTGAGGTATTTCTGCATGACACCTACTAGTTTGCACAATTAATAACATTGCTTGAATGTCCTACCCCTAATGGCATTCAAAATAATTGACGGCTTGGACTGACATCTCTCGCTGTGAACATTAGACTTGGATTTCTGTTTGACACATTAAATCCAGGCCTGCTGTAGTGTAGCTGCTGTCATGAGCGTTTGACTGACACTCTTGTTGCTGTCACTTCGTTGGTTTGTATTCCATGTTGGGGTTTGAGTCCTGCTCTTTCAGACCTGTCAGACATTTCACATGCCCGAATCACCGTGCTTCTATTTCCAGCAGAACCACCACCGGCAATTTGGACACGAAGCTGGCCGAGCGCAGCGTCTAGTGTGGCCCGAGGAGGTGAGTCTGTCAGGCTTGTTGTAGTGCTAGTGGGCTAAGGGCTGGCATGCCTCCTCACCGCTAACACTGCCACAGGTAATGTTTTCCTGATGCTCTGCCAGTCCTTTAAGAATTTCCATGCACCAGGGGAAAAGGCAAAACGCACCGCATACAAGCGCTCTTTTGAGGGCAGCCTCAGGAGCAGAGTGATCCCGCAGACAGCACGCAGACTGCAGCTCTGTGTGTGGAAGCTCAGAGGTGAGAGGATTAGGCGGCCACAACATTTAGAGACACTGGAGCTTGTTTAGTTCAATCAGGCGTGCTACAAAGCAGGCACACAGTCAGGGAACTCCTGTTTCTCAACCCTGCCATGCATACCCTGATTATGCACTGGGCATGGCTTTTCTGGCTCACAACAGTTCTCTGCCAGTGCAGCGGCAATGATTCGAGGCAAACTTCATGTTTTTCCCCTGACAAATTTGACAAATTCACAGGAAAGTGCTATCATTTGCAATCAGTCAGATGAGATTAAATATGTGACTGTGGCGCTGACTTCATGTCTGCATACTAAACAGCCTCTACGTAAAACCACATAAATCTGACAGCTCTTTACATGTAACTGTGAAAGGTCACGGGACAATGGCCAAGTTCAGACTGCCCTAAAAGCTAAACTCAGAATGCAACATAAATGTTTTAGTCCCCTATCCCTGTGCTCTGTAAAGCAGACCAGAGCCCAAATGGTGGAGCAGAGAACTGGTCTGACTGCGATAAACAGGGCTTATCTGCAGGTCCTGACTGTTTCCCTGCGATTACACGAACAGGCAGGAAAATGGGAACGAAACAACTGGAATTCCATAGAACGGACAGGCGACTTGATAAATCCCTGACCTGGACCAAGGTACTTAAAGAGATTGTGAGATCAATGGGAAATTAAGTGAAATGTTTTCCAGTTTGGAAATGAGGAGAGCTGCACTTGAGTGTTCATTCACATTACTTGACCTTTACCCGACGGAAGAAGACTTTGTGTCACTGACTGCAGTGGGTAGATTTATGGGTGCCACCACCACCAGCCTCTGCAATATTACGAATTGTACGCTATAAGATACTATAAGATACAAACTGACTGAAACTGCATTAAAGTAGCTCCAAAAATATGCTTGCAGCTTTTACCATTGTTGAATTTGTCTTTCATTTTTTTTCCCTGAGTTACATTTCTTTCTGTGTTTTCACTTGGCCTGCCACACCTGCTCGTCACATCTCTGTCTGTAAATCACATCCACCACAGCCTACAGGGCAGATGGAAAAACTTTCAACTCGCCCCATAAATCACCATTCAGACAATCAAACAAATCACTGTTTGAATAGCTGCTAACAAAGATCTAATTGAAGAGGGTGACTGCAGCGGTTAAACATTGTAGTCTGTTAAGAGCAGAATGTAAATAAGCGCTGTAAACCGGCACCAGAAATGCATTGTTTGGGGTGAGTTTAGGTACAGTGGCAGCTCCCGGGGGCCCCTCTGCAGCAGGGACCTGAGCAACTGCAGGCCCTCAGACAGAAAGTGGAGAGTGAGAGCAGAGGAGAAACAGGTTATGCCAGTCAAAAATGCTCACCACCAATGAATGGAACAGAAAGTGAGACAGGATTTCTGTCTATGTATTTTGTATAGTCTTAAACGGTTTGTGTTGAGCTTTACTTGATCAGTTGTTATAGTGTACTTCATGGGGAAGTATACATTTTTGGACTTTCTTTTACCTTTCTCTGGTCACAAGGAAAGAAATCCGTCATGACGAGATTAGATCTGCACACTGCTGAAAGGCCAAACTGGACGGCGGTGCCATATTGTCTCATATATGCTCATTTTTGGAGCTGTTTTGTGTGAGAGGAAAACGCTGGCACCAGGCTGTGGCTCGTAGGGGCCCAGGTCCTTATCACAGGAGCCGGAGTGGGACAGACAGAGGAAGAGGGGCAGTGGTGGGGTTTGTGTTCCCGGGGGAGTCCTGCTGCGCTCCACACACTGCACTAGTCTGATACACGCAACAGCACCAGAGGAAAGAGTATTGTTTTTAACCAAATATATCTCACTCCATGCCATGTTTTTGCGTATAACGTGTTGGTTTGAAGTCTGATTGTACAGAATTATCTTTTCATCATTCAAAAATAATGGTATGTTTATTGTTTATTGGCATGTTGCTGGGTGCATTAGTACTGTGTCTTGTTCAGAGAAAAAGAGAGAAAGATTTAGAACTCAGCTAATGTGTGAGATTATCACAACGCTTGTGTGTGCTGCCATTGTTAATGTTTGTATGAGGAGTGTGAATGCCAATCTGATTTCACATTTGGTCACACATTTTGAAAAAGTACATTAGAATTGGCCCTGTCAAATAACGCTGACCCTCACGCTGGGTCTGGATGCATCTCAGCATGTCCATCTTGTTTTTCGGAGAGTGGACGTTAGCCAGTTTGATAGAAAGCAGAAAGAGCCTGGAGAGATATAAGTCTCATTCAACGTTTACTTCATTATGCATGTGTCCAATCCACTCTATTTATACAGCCATTTATACAACACAAGATTTCAAAATGTTGCTACTATTGTGTGGGGAAAAAAAAAAAAAAAACCTTATATCAGTCCCGCAATATACATTTCAGTGTTGCCATGCACATTAGAGAGTGGAATGTCATGACCAATATTCATTTCACTGTTATTTTGTGGGACCTGTCCTTTTACCTTTTCTCGCAACTGAATACATTACTTTATCCTAAAATGTATTACTTTGCATTATCCTTTCTGCTATTGGCTGAAATCACAATGGTTCTTCTCAGTATTAATTTGAGTCATAAAATACTGGACTGAGCATTGTGGTGAGCCTCAGATTTATTCCTAGCCTACTACGTCACAGCCACACACGCTCCTTAGTCCACATGTTTACATACAGGCTTTCACTCACCCACTCACTCACTCATAACCTCCACACAGCGGCCGTTATAGGAGAGAGCGAGCCAGCAAGCGTGTGTCTGGCCTGGCCCAGAGTCCGTACGGCCCTGCTCCTATTTGTCTGGACACATATAACAAGGCTCATCAATCTTCTTCAGGGGCTGGGATTAGAACCAGCTGGGCCCCTCGTGCTGGAAACGGGCTCTGGGCCTGTCAGAGCAGTCAGCGCAATAGACACAGATAAAGATGGTAAAGGCAGGGTATGGAAGCTTCTGGGAATTGTCCGAAATATAATCCACCCACAGAGAAACTGAAGATTTTAAACAAACGCCTACAGACTGGGACACCTGCAGTCAAAGGCACCTATAATTTAGATATATTTTGTAGGCTATTGATGGTTTGCATTTAGCACTAATTGGCTAGATAATTATGACTAATGGTGCGAGTGAGTGATTTGAGTATTGAGTGATAGGGTAGTCTTTGTTTTTTTACGCTGTGGTTTCTTTTGCATTAGTCTATGGCTGGACTTTTTAAACATACAATTTGTCTTTCTTTATTTTCAAAAATACAAATACACACACTACGATACTTTTACATTATCTACATAAAAAAAAAAAAATCCAACTCAAAGAAATACTGATCTAATAGATAAACCGTTTGTGTTGTTAAGATAAATTGGAGTGACAATATTGGAGCCCCATAACAGATGGAATTTTGCCAGTGGCTCCAGTGAAAGAGCAAATCGTAGAGGACTAAGGACAGACATCCTTGTCTGGAGCCCCTGGCAATGGCAAACGGCACAGTAAATTTTCATGTCATGACAAATTTCCTACAAATTGTGTATAATTATATTATATTATAATATATTATATTACCAAATTGCAAAATTGTACTGATTCCAAGCCTGCTTCAATAGAAGCGTTTTTTTTTTTTATTGAAGCAACAGCGACAGTGCGTGGCAAAGGTGGCGTCCTGTGCCGTAACGGGCAAGTATCCACACACGCATAATGCCGCTCAGTGAGTCCATTCTGAATAGGTCATTATGTAGGCAAGAAAGTCTGTATTGCTCTCGGGACCGAGGCAAGACTAAGACAAAGTGAGTTAGAGTCTGAGACGAGACATTTAAGACCCCATTTCACTTTGTACTACCCTGTATTTTAAACATCACATTCCAATTTGAGGTTTTTAAACTTTTTACTTAAACCACTTAACATAACCTATAGACTTAAATAATGTTCAAAAGTGATATTCCTTATCTACAATAATATTAATATTCTGCTCATCTAAGTGATTCAATGTCATATTAGATTTCATCCGGACTTGCTTGATTTGGTGATATGAAAATAGTGGAGAGGATATTGGCTTCCTCTGTGGTCTATATGTGCCTGCCTGTGGTTAGTTTTGGCACAGCGCTGGACTAAGTCAACTTGAGGAACAAGAGGTGAGAGCGGAGGTAGATTTAGATCATGCCCAGGATAAAGGGTGGAGGAGAGAGCACAGGACGAAGGGTCTACTGTTTTGAGATACACTTGGAGGCTTGCATGTATTTGTATCAACTTTATATAATATGTGTTGGATCAGACAATCTATGATGAAATTGAATCCAATGTATGACTCGTATTCATAGATCATCACTTCTTGGTTTATTTGAATTACTAAGTTTGGCTTTTATTTCAGCTTAATCAACAATGTAGAAAATTCTTGTTGTAATTATTTCATTCATAGGTGCGCAATATGTCATATCAATGAAATAGTGAAAGGTATTTTGAAGAATGTGCAAAACATTTTAGTGAATTAATTTTCATTTATATTTGTATAACCCTATAATTCTCAAATGTGCATACATGTCCATGTCCAGGATCATCACTGTCCTTAGACCCTCCTGCGTCAGTATTGGACGACTCAAAAACCTTGTGGGAGAAAAAGAGAAACCTCTGGGAGGCCCACAGTGGGAGAGGGACCATGAATATTCAGTGGATATTTCTCTCTTCTTTTTTTGTTGTCGTGAACTTATTTTTCACAATGTTCTATGTTCAACTGTGATAGGAATTCAACTCTCCTCTTTTACCAGAGCTTATTTCTTTTAGATCAGTGTCACCCAGGAACAAATGAGCCCTACAGACTTCAATTACTTAAGATATATATATATATTGTTTAAATTATAGACTCTACCTTTTCCAGTTTTAGTTAATTCACAATTTCATGCAGGCCCTAAAAGTTCATGTGCTACATTGTGAAAATGGAACTCCCAGAAGCACAAGCTCATACATTAGCTCCATTCTTCATTTCTACAATGAACAATGAAAAGATGACGTATACTTACAGATGAAGTACAGTAAGATACACATTCAGACAATAGGACTTGAGAATATCATCTCATGTTGTCGTTAAAATGTGAAAACAACCAATATATCATCAAGTTGTCCAATATGCTTCAAGTGGTGACATTGTCTATTGACATTTACTTGAGTGACATGAGTTCTCTGACCTGCCTCCTGTCCTCTGACCACTCTGCACCTCCACTCTGTGCAGCTGAATCAACAGCAGCCAGAGGGTGGGGGCAGTGAGAGAGAGTGTGTTTATGTGCAGCAGCACCCATCACCACGAGTCCACTCACAGGAATTCAGATTATTCCACTCTGTCCATGCCCCCCTCTGCAACCATGCACCAAGTCAACAAACATCTGGGGTCAGGGCCAAAGCAATCAGCGGCGAGAGGGCGCGAGGCGAGTCGCGGAGCTGACAGGTGGATAGTGCACTAGAAATCAATTTTTTTCATTTCAGCTTTATTCCTGACTTGAGATTCAATTTCATATTAATGTCATCTAGTCTTATAATTGTTATGAAAGACACTAAATCCAGAGTTTTATCACATATTAGCGAGCATTACCTTGCTTTCAGCTTTACAAGCTTGTCTGAATTCTCTATTCATCATTTTTTTTATCAAAGTACTTTGTGAATTTATTGCATTTTGGTTGATACATTCTATAAAATCATTCATGCTTTCTTGCTTTGATAAAAGTTTCTGTTGGACCTATTCCATTAGTGCCGGTTGTAATATTTTTTGAGTCTTTCGATAGGGCTGATCCAATGCTTTTTCTAATAAATTAAAAAGCAAAGAAACTGATCTAAGATGTCACTTTTGATTCACAGTGTCAACACTGTATGTCCTAATTGGGAGATTATGGCTATTTCAGTCTGAAACCAAATCATCAAAACCAATTTCCGATCAGCTGATCGGAATGGAAGATCCTACTTAAAACCATTCACCCTCTGTGTGGAGAAATATAAGGACCTTTCACTGTAATAATGATTAATTAGGCCCAGTAAATCATGCGCTTGTGAAGCTTTAATTGATTTTATTGCATGCACTTCATTTTTGATTTAATATGTGTAGCATGCTCCATACATTTCAACCAACAGCCAAATATCCTTAACTTTAGGGATATATGTGCAATCAATGTAAATGGTAAGCAAACTGAACAAATTAATCAGTGCATGAATATACAGTAATAATTGTTTTCCTTTTTCATTCACCTCAAAGCCATTGGTCGAATGACTATATCAACACCAATATAAGCCCACTATTCTCCTCTGGATAACAAATGTATGAAACATAAAATTATATACTTCTAGTCATGTGATGCTGCTGTTTAATAAAGACAGCTGACTTGAATAATATGAGTAAATAGTTTAATGTGCATTTGACACTTGCCGCTCTAGTGTCTGGTTTGAAAGCACAGATGTTACGCCACAAGAAGTCGTATTTCACAGCAGAATAATTTCTGGGTTTTTTATTCAAACCCAAAAGCTGATCTTTGTTTCCTGTGAGATAAAAGAGACACAGACACAGCCCCTATGCTAATCTTCTGAAGCTCTAATATCATTACTGAGCAGAAGTCATCCTGCGGAGTGGGATGAATGGCCTCTTTGTTTTATTGCTATTATTTCTGGCAGGGTCAGCACACGCGTCTGCACTGGGCTCACCGAGGGGGTATACCCAGATGGCAACGCTGCTACAACTTATTGTATAACAAACACATCTTTCAGTCTCCCTGCAGCCCACAGCGGCCGTGCAATGGGCCGGGAGCGGGGCCAAGTCGTGCTTTACCTCTCACCGCCTGACCTCCTCTGCTCTGAACAGGAGCATCCACCGGCCGGCCTGATTTACTACTTAAAGGGGAATATGGTTATGCTGCGCGTATTTCACTTACACATGGTCCTATGCAGTGCAGATATGATGCTAAATGTTCTTTTTAAAGGTTTTTTAATCTGAAACGAAATACAAAAGACAAAAGTTGACACACTCCCATTGTAAAATTTGACGTTGCTTGAATTCCAGTAACACCTTTGAATTGGCATTGGCTTGCGATTAAAAGTGGTGTGCCAATAATACAATGTTTTCCTTTTTAAAGTAAGAAGAGATTTTATAAGTGCAGTATAAGTTTATTACTTGTTAGATGAGGTTTTATTTTCTTTATTTTGTGAAATGTAACTCAAAGCTTTATGCAAATAGACCTTTTATCTGTTCATAAATCTGTCCGTCAATTATTTTTAAGAGCATGAAAAATTGCCATTACCACTTTTTACATTCGTAGGGGGTCGAGGGAACGATTCTCTGATTTACCAGGATGTTACTGACATTGTCTATTCCAGCGTCTCCCGAACACTTTAGTACTGAGACCTCAAAATTCCTTGGGCCCTCCAGCAAAACATCATGCTCTTTTTGGCACAGTGGTTAGCACTTTTGCTTCATTGGTTCTGGATTCGATTCCACCTACAGGGCCTTTCTGTATAGAGTTTGCATGTTCTCCCTGTGTCCGTGTAGGTTTCCTCCGGTTACTGTAGTCAAGGGTGGACGGTTGTGTTTGTGAGTGCGACTGTGGGATAACAGACCAACAATAATCTGGTGTATTTGCTGCACTGCTGTCCATTAATACACACTATATCCCAAGTAAATACATAAGTAAGATGTCTGTATGTTATTCTTTTAAAATATAACCCTAAATAATGGCCATTTTAATTTTATGAACAAATATACTTTCCTCGTCTCATTTAAATTATCAATGGTGAAATACAGTGAAAGCCTTTACAGTTGAAACATGAAATCTTTCCCTGAGCCATTTTCTCCCATGCCACCGTTTTTGATAACCACAGACGAATAAAAGTTCTTCTTATTCTTATTCTTGGGGACTGAGATCAGATGCTCGTTTATGCAGTAAAACATAATCTTTGCAGAACCTTCATCTTTGTGATAAAATCCTGGAACAACAACAAAATAAGTGGGAAGGGGCCGACGCCATTTTTGTCGCACTGCCCCATGCATTTTCCCATTTACACGTTTGCGTCCAGTCTGAAAGCAGCCCGCCCAGACAGCCGATCCATCATATTTTAACGACCTCTCGCTTGTTGCTTTCAGATGACGAACGACTATTTGGAGTTAAAAAGCCTCGGTGGTTCCCTGAGTGAGGCGAGTCTCTCTCCAGTCTGGACCCTGGCAGCTGGCACGGGGGAAAGTCAGAAGCAGAAAAGGTAAAAAACAGTCAATAACAGGAACTCAATCAGCCAGCCTGGTTTCCGGTAAGTCGCGCACTCTGCTCTGGTGGCTGTGACAGAAGCTGGATCGCTGAGTGAAGCCTGGCTGCACAGACCGACCCCCAGGCCGCTCTCACTGCGCAGCGCGAGGCTCATTTGTACCACGCCGCAGAAAAAGAGCCAGAAATGTGCGAGTTTAGGGCCAAAGTAAGTATTGAGAAAGAGAACTTCAGGGCAGCGAGGGCCAGAGACTGTTCCCTGCTCATTCCTCGGCTCTCATAAAATCATTGAAAATAGACGCGCAGAAGCTATGAAAACCTATGACATTTTATACACGTCTAAAAAGAAATTCCACACATAAAGTTTGTTTTACGCAAGTATACAAAGGTTTGAATAAATTATTGATGAGATCGCATCAAGTCTGTCTAATGTAAGTCCGTTTTTTATATTTTTTATCATTCATTGATTTTGTGTGACGCCGATTTGATATAATTTTTGAAAACCTTTTGTTGACTAATCTTTTACTCAATTTTCATTCAAACACAAGAAATGCAATGATATAAAACCCATTGGTCCATAAGGGGCAGATGACCAATGTCCATAAATGTTGATAAATGTCGAGTGTCCCGGATCATTGTAACATCAGATTACTGCACTGTAAAAATATACGTTCACCTTAATGATTCAGAAAGAAACTCTGAGTTCATCTTCTTGAAAATTCTTCTTTTGCAAAAAAGAAAAATACAGTATGTGGGTCGCTTTGTTTTGAGAATGTACATAAACGAAGAGTTAAGATCTTTACGATAGAATGGCTAAGTCTGACTCTGTCCTAGTGCTGAATGATTTGGGTTTATTTGTAGTGTATTCAAATTAATCAGATTTTCATGCAAGTTTCATTCCGTAGTTTACATTTTAAACACTTACACAACCATCATACACATTTCAGAAGATACAATCGTAAAAGTGAATAAATTATATTATTCTGTGATTATGGTTTTTCTTATATTTTGATAAGTTGACAGTTCTTGTTTTGTGTTTTGTTAAATGTCCTATGTATGTAATGTTTTTGACATGTTTTAGCTGTGATTTTTTACAAGACAAATATCTAACCTACATTTCCAGTCTATATTATCTTGTCCTACCATCTTTTGTCAATTGTGTCAATTCAAAAACAATTGGTTTGCCTGTTTCGATCTTTCATCAACTCTCTCCTTTGTGTGTGATAGGAATGATTTGGGTATTTGCTTCATCCATTCCCTTCTCAAACCATCTACCTGTATGTTATTTCATTTTTGTGAATAACAATTTCATTATTATTTCATGTGCGCAGATTTAAAATGAAACAAATCCTCCACGCCCTACCAGCGCCCTCATCTGGCTCGCATCCTCCCCTTCATCTACTTACATCTCAATACCAGGCCAATAGTTCCCTTTAATCAGTCCCAGATGAAAGTTATTGCACGGGCCGTTCCGTGTTAGCAGATATCAGTCGCGGCCTTTACACTGCCCCCTCTGACTCGTCTAGTTCTCACACTCTCTCTGCCCCTTCGCGTTCCCAGCCGCGGCCCGGACTAATTGAATAACTCGCGACCCCATGGACCGCCTCTCTGTGGGATTAGGATATGATCTCCAAAAAACGCTCCTCGGAGGGTAAACACAGCCAATTTAGGGCTATTTCATGCTCTGAGCAGCAGTGAACTACGGGCCACACAATGAGAAAGTAATTCATGGATTCTTGCTTTGGCCATAGACTTCAAGATCTGCTATTTCTCCAATGAAATGTTCTTGTTTTTCTTCGTTTTTTTTTTTTTTGTTCAGCCATTTGCCTCCCACTGTGCAGCTCAGACCATAAATTAAAAAATAAATTGAGAGTAATTTGCTTTACACATCTGAGCTCCACATGCGTATGGAACGGCATAAATTACACACAATTAACATACATTCATATAACAGGGACGCACGCATTAAGGTAGAGAACGTAGTGACCCAGCGTTCACCTCAAGCTTTGAACAGACTTGAAAATAATCAGTGAATGTAGAGGCTCAGTCTTTGCTAATTTGCCAAGTAAAATAGCTTAAAAGTAACGATGCAATTTGCTTGTAAGGACCGTTGTAGAGTCTATAATTAAAACGATTCCATGCAGGTCTATTGTAGAAATCCCATTCTCAACTATATGGGAGCCTTGGAGCAACATTGTCATTGTTATTTCAAACATTTTATGAATATTTCCTGCTTGACTGAGCACCTCCCACCACTAAATGGAGAAGAGTGGAGAGCTTTCCGGCAAAGACTATGTCCAGAAGCTTTACCAATAAAACAATTTTGGTTTTAGCCTCATCATTGAGAAGAGTTTGTTACTAACCTGCTTACGTATCAATCCATTTTCTTGTAATCTCAAAATACAATTAAAATCTGCAAGCATAAAACACATGACTAAAAGTACACAAATTTAAAGCTGGGGTACCTAACTTGTGTTATTCATTAATACTATGCAATGTGTGTTCGTCCCATAGTGCTGCATAACTAACATTTTGTGAACAAATCAGGCCACGACATGCTGCCCTGTCTTATTAGAAAACATCTTTTGTATTTCCGTAAGTTACAGCCACTATTATAGTGACTCACAGGGCTTATTACGCTATTTTGGCTGTGAGCTGATTGACTATACATTTCTCCATTGTGAGGTCAATAAAGTTTATCTTATCTGAGTGAGGTTTTTTTTTGTTTTGTTTTTTTTTTCAAATCTTTTTATTTTGAATTTTTACATACATAAATATAACAAACAAATAACTCGTAACTCGTTCTATTTCACTTTTCTGATCTGATCTATAGATGTGACGGAGGCTGAACTAGTGAAGGAACCAAACTGCTTTAACAATTATATGATCATCTGATATATCGGTCAAGTTAACTTTTACCATTTTCCTTTCAGCTATCTGTTTGAATGTTGGCTTCCCCCGTGATGGTGAGGACTCTGCCAGGCTTGCTGTCAGAATAGGAGCAGTGGAGATGTATTAGCGACCCTTATATTTCCTGGTGGGACTGTGTGTTCCCCTTGGCACTTTTAGCACAGAGACAAAACCCAGATGACTGCCCCAGAATCTATCCAAACACAGACTAAGTACACTGCTTTGGATGTGGATTCCCAAAGAAAATAATGAAAAAGCCACTGGTGGAAAAAATTGTTTCGGTCAGGACAATTCAATTGAGAATGGGAGCACAGAGCTGTCGCAGGCGGCACAAGGAGATTATATTAAAGTGAACGATGAAGACGGATAAGGGAAATTAGGATAATAGAAGATTTGTAAAACTGGATGTTACCCATTATCTACTGTTATAATTATACACAAAATTGGAGTGAAGATAATACATATTTTCATCTGAAGCACAAAAGCAAGTATCGAAATCAGAACAAACTATACGACTATGGGATATGGGAATATTTGGCTTTGCAATATGGGATGATGGGACCCGTGAACCCGGCCTCCTCCATCTGCACCTGCGGACTGTCCTGCCCGGCCCGACTCGTGGGCTGCATTGCCAGCCCCGCCTGGGAGCTGCCTCAGTCCTGCATCACATCTTTCCTCGTTCCGCAGCCTGAGTCCTGCACTGTGTGGCCATGGTCCTCGTTCTGTAG
>JAPMNZ010937888.1:0-12488 GCA_029875035.1 Pomatoschistus microps | reverse complement strand
GCGGCAGTTATTGTCGAATATTCGAATATTAATGATTAGTACCCCCACGATTATCGAATAGTACTTTTGCTTTAAATGCACATCCCTAATCTGAAGAATAAAGCACTCTTAGGGGAAGTGCCTGGGTATAGAAACATTGGGAATGTTGTGAAAACTCGGGTCGTGTTGCATATCGCTGTGTAACAACAACATGATCCCAGACGTATGTGTAATGTGTCATTCATCAAAGAAAGAAGAGCTCTAAACAGGGTTATAGCTGTGAGCCGCCTGTTCTGGAAGTTCCTTGTAATTCCTCTTAATTCAAACTCTTCAGAAATAATCCATGACTCTTCTGGCCCCTGGAAAAACCATGTTCCAGCTTCTTCCTTCTAAGATATAGGACATCTCCAGATGCAAACAGTTTCTTCCCACAAGCTGTATCAGTCTGAACAAAGCACTTAAATGATCTGGATCTTGTTACTGAAACTGTTTTTGTTGATTGGTTTGACAGTGACAATTGTTTCTTGTACTTTTTAGCTTGTTTTATGTATGTACCTGTCGGGTGCACACTTCCTCATGGTTCAGTCGAGTGAGGGGTTTGACACGGGTCACAGTCAGAGATAATAAATAATATTACTAATACAGTACATAGATACTATCACATGTATAAAATAAGCTTAAAGAGCCTCTGGGCGTATATAGAGAGACGTTTAAGTGGCAGAGATTATAAGAAGAGGTGAAACAGATATGAAACACTGGCGGAATGAACCCGGAAGTTTGTGAGGAGTGTTGTGAGGACGTACATTAAAATCATGAGGATGTTAGTGAGTATCATACTGTACCTAATGACCTTAAGTAATTAGGTCACCAACAATCTGTTCATTCAAATGGAACTGGTTTGACCCACATCGACACAAGCTCACATTCTTATCATAGTCAATTGAGGTGAATGTACACTTTAAACTAAATTACTATAATAATGTTAAAATATGAAACACTTGATATTGGAAGTATTTGGTTCTTCTATACCAGACAATTGTAAATGATTGTTATTACCTTGAAATGTTTCCACAGTATACTTTTCTTGTCTTGATAATTTTTTGGTGAAGAAAAACACTGATCTTTCTGAAAAGTTGTATGATCTCTTGTAGGGCTGGGACAATCACTCAAATCTAACACTTTTTTCCTCCAACTACTTAAAAATATGTTAAATTGCTGCACAAAGAATGATGTTCACAAACATGTTTCTCTCCGGTGCCAACACTCAACAATCATAAAGTTAATTCCGCTCAGAAGCAATATCTGCCAGCTGCAAAATGATAAAAAAAATTCTACAAAAATTCAACCAATATTTTAACTTTTACGTTTCCAATAACTACAACTACTGTAAATATTTACCTTTACCTGTAATAAATAGTTTGGTTATAGTTGCACACCTACAAAACAATCCAATCCATTCTAGAGTATTGACTTTCTTTGTTATTCTCTGCTATTTTGGTACTAAAAAAAATGTTGGAGATTCCTTCTCTAAAGCCATATTCTATGAGAATCCCTCTTCTTTACAAACAATTTTAACAGGTGTGAAATTGACAAGACATGAACATGAAAAAGTAATCAGTTACAAGCTAAAGGTGAATTGAGCCACATCAACACTCACTTCAAACAGAACTGTCTATACTTTCTGGAAGATCCCATACATTATAAAATCCTGAGTATTTTCCACCATGCGCTCACTAATTGGCAAGCATCTGGTCAAGTGTTTTAAGAGTCTATTAAAAGTATGTCCAGTATTTCCCCTCTGGTAATAATGGGAGTCTGGCTACCCCCGTCCCACTGCTGCTTCATGTGTCTTCAGCCCAGTCAGACCCTGACTATTATGGCTGACCTCACATTCAGAACATACCTGAGATCAAAGAGGCCATGGACCCCCGAAGAACACTCTCACTGTTCCACATCCCACACTTGGACTCAGGGGCTGGAACCATAGATTGTACATAGATGCTACGACGCTGAACCGCTTCTTCAATTATGCCAGAGAGGGAAGTTCTCACGGACAAAGTTTGGCTCTAACTCACTTTTTCTCCTATTGACTTTAATTGACAGGTAAACTCCTCTAGCTCAGTAACCCTTTTGTGTCCATTTTGGCTTAAAAAACTGTTTATCTCTTGCTATGATCCTGGAGTGATGTTGTCTTTGGGAATCCAGATATGAGCCATATGAAGATTGACCAATCAGATGCATCTATGGACAGGACCATGGACCAGGTCTCTCCTTGTTCACTCTCAAACATGAAGATATGACATGTGACATCACTACACTGTCGTGATAGACCAGAGCTGGACTTTTCAGCTTAAGATTTTAGTTGACTATCAAGACATGTATTGTCGCACATCTTTTAGGGTTTCAAGATTTTCATACTATAGCTCAATAGCACAATATTAAAAGTAGCGTTAGAAATATCAATTCAGCAATATGATGCAATACTAAACCCTGTGATTCTCAGATTGATAAAAATATAAATAAAATATAATTAATTCTCTGATATTTTACACATGTTCTGCAAGCGAGACTGACTGCAGCAGTGACACTAGAGAAAAACTTATAATTTGGTATTAGTCATTTCCAAACTCATATTTAAAAACCAAATTCTGCTCGATGTACAATGCATTTGGTGTTGTCTGAAGTTGTAACATTTGACCTCGTTTTGCCAAACTTCAAAGGGACAGGCTTGGGACAAATAAGACAGATGAGGATGCAGTGGGACTAAATTTCCATAATTTAATCTTGTCAAAAAAAAATGAAAACAAATGTCGGAACTTCTACCACATCAAGGTATCAGCTGGATCTGATTTGGACCTGGTTCTTTTCCAGACGGACAATTAATACAATTTCACTTTCACAACTGTGGCCTGTGAATGTGCAGCTCCGAACTTTTACTTTGAAATGATTCTTTTTTGATACAATTAAAGTCACAACAGTTTAGATTCAGAAAAAAATCACTGTGAAAGTGGTTTAATGATCAAAGTCCCAATTGTACACAAACGTACGCACACATTCACGACCACACACACACACATGAACAAATACGCACACAAACATTCACGACCACACACACACACATGAACAAATACGCACACAAACATTCACGACCACACACACACACAACAAATACGCACACACACACACACACATTAACAAATACGCACACACACACACATTAACAAATACGCACACACACGCACATGCGCACACACAAGTAAAGAGAAAATAAACACAATACCTGATACAACATTTGCTTATTGTCTTTAGAGCTCTAAAGAAAATTCGACTTATTTTTGTATTTCCCATAATCACAACTCCAGTCCTCTCGGTAGACGTCTCACAAATTATCAATTCACCAACAAAAGATTAGAGAATCAAACCATTTGAGCACAAACAAACACAAGAATAAAACAAACAAGAGTCATTGGTTCATAGAGGAGCAAACTAACCAATCTTAGTCAACCAAAAAGTTGGTTTTCCAAGTGAAAACGTAGCACAATATTTGCTATTTATATGATTTTATTTCACATTTTAAAGCAACCTTGTTTACTTCTTGCTTGAGTTGTTTTGCTTGGAGTTGAATTTAGTGGGTCAGACAGATTGGAGATCTTTTGTCACGCCTATTGACCAGGGATGTCTGTGGTCAACCAAGCATTTCTTTGGTCCTCTACAGCCCTAAACCAATGTCGGTAAATAAGTATTACTTAGTGTGTACTTATATAGTAGTAGTTCATGCATGCCTTATATCTAGTTTTTACTTTTTTGCACCATATAAAGCAAATTCCTAGTTTGTGATTTCCTGTTACTTACAAAGGCAATGTGGATTCAGCTGCAATATCCAGCAATAACAGTGACTTATACACACACACACACACACACACACACACAAACACACACACAAAACACCCCAAAAAGCATTAAACCATTAGATTAGAATCCGCCCTCCCTTCTTTATTTTATTCCTTCTGTATATATCTTATGTAAATATTGATTTTGATTTCTGTATGATGCAATTTATCAGTTCCTTGCTTGATGCGTCTAAATAAAGTTGATTGATAGATAGATTGATAAATAGATACGTAGGAGAATTTCAGTTGTTCAGTAGCCACAAAAATAAAAAATATAATTGATAATTCTAAAAAGATAACAATAGTAAAAATCAGCAGCAGCCCTGCACAGATAAAAGTAACACATTCAAATATAGTTGTATATCTATATAAACAAATCTATATAAACAAGTATTCTAAAAGTGCACATATAGTACATCTTATAAAAACTTTGTCTTTTGGTGAGCGCCGCAGCCCTGACGGTGGCGGACACACCTGCCGCTCACTCGTATACCTACACCACAGTGTATTTACAGCCTTTCACCTCGGCCCCACATTTTGTATGTTATTGCGCTCTTCATCTGTGCCGCTTCTACGACAGCAAACAAGAGGAATAACAAGAGTCTGGACGCAGGAAAGACCCCCCAGGACTGAACCAGCTCCAAACCCCCCTCTCTGCCCAGAGTCCGACCCCAGGGAGTCCACTCTGACTGGGTTGAAACAACAAACCCGGTGCCTGAGCTGACCTGCAGTCTTGGATCTCGGAAAATCTCGGAAAATCTGGGCCTCGGCAAAGATCTAAGCCGGACTTGACAGAAAAGATGATTGGTCTGAACTCTGCAGACGCTATAAACATGCTTTTAATTAACACAATGTTTTTATATCTTCTCCGACATCAAATGACTCTTACATTATTGCTTTGCGTCAGAGCCAAAAGCTGTCCGGTTGTTACAATAAGGCAGGTTTTATATCGCATAAAAGATCACAGGAGTTGAGCTATTCCCTAATTTGTACAGAAAAGCTTTATGGAAAGAAAGTCACATATTACATGCAGTATAATCTATGTCAAACAATTGCAAAATCATGTTGAACCGAGCAATGAAATCAATCTCATCTTAGGCCATAACGCGTCTTCTTTTATTTACAGCCGACTATGGGCTGTGTATGAAACTTGATGATGTGTATGATTTAAAGCCAAGACATAAACAAACAGAGGTGGGAGGCACTCTCTTTGCATGCACTTGAATCTCTACAAAGCTCTATTTAGGGAAATCTACACCCTCGCTGTTTCGTCAATTTCATGCAATTTTGCGATTTTATTTTTTACAGTGTGCTTCTTTTGCGCCACAAGTGGACTCCTACAACATCATATAAGTAGTATAACATGACCGCTACCTATATTGTAAGTCAGCTTGTGTGCACTGCTGTGATTATTTCAAAAGACCAGCTGTGTTTTACAGTGTATGCACGGCTTTTGACAGCTGCTGCAGCACTCTGACCTACAACAAATACGTTTGATATCTCTGCGATTGCACTTCAACAGTCGGGAGTTCAGGCGGTTAGAAAAGTAGATGAAGTGTGCAGTGAGGGGTTTTATAGCCTTTTAAAACGCATAGCATCAATTTCACGGATTTCACTTATTTAAAAAACGTAACCAACGGTAAACAAGGGACCACTGTATTTATCTTCCTCCTCAACTGTTCTGGAGGTGACTTGCTCTTTGTGAAGTCTGATACCTGCTTTTTGTGATAGATATGTTCCTGCTCGCTCAATTTGGTTTAAAACATTTACATTCCTCAATTATTTGTGTGTGTGTGTGTGCGCGCGTGTGTGTGTTGTATGAGTGTGGGTGCGTGCATGTGTGTGTGTGTCCGTGTGTGTGTGTGTGAGTGAGAGGAAAAATAATAAGCATTTGCTTCGTTCAACTTTTCAATCTTCTTATTTTGGTTTACTGTCTTTCTTCTTTTTAAGTTTGAAGATGTAAAGAAAAAGACAAAAAAAAATCGCAGAGAGAAAACTTGCCTCTCCACAGATAAACTTGTAGATTTGCCAAAAGAGGCCACACGCTTGTTTTTTATGTAAAATTGAAGTTTATTAACAAACCTTTAGATGAACACAAACCAAAAGTTGGCTTCTCCTGGAATAGCTTAGAATTGCTTCTTTAAAAACACTGTAAACAAATTGTGAAATACAATATCGAAAGAGATTGAGCCAAATAATACGATGCTCTGGTGCAGTCTGTGTTTTGTTTCCGGGGCAGAGTTAAAACATGTGAGAGCAATCAGATTTAACCTGTTTTTCATGGCCAAAAACTGGACAATCAAACTCCTGTGTTGTATTTTATTGCCTTAATTTCGTACTTAAATTAGCCAGGACAAGAACACAGGTCGTAGTCTATTATTAATCATATGGTATCTGGTCCAAAAGGACTTAATCATGTTGCCAACTAAATAACAGTTAGAATCAGCAATCGTGTGTTTTAAAATAAATAGAACTAACTTAACTTGAAATAACTAATCAGGCCATTATCATGATAAGGTAGTTCCAACTTTTGTTTTCCAGTTTACTCACAGTAAAGCAGACATCTTTCTAATGAAGAATATTGCATTTGTACATGTAAATATAGTTTCCCCTCTGATCACATTGGTTTGCTTAAAGCTGAGGTATCTAACTTTTAAACGACAAAAAATAGAACTATGTAATACAATCTATCCAACTACTTTCTCGTTCTAAATCACTAGTATCTTTGTTCTCGCTCACATATTTAGATCAGCCTTTTCAGACAGAGTGAAGAAGAGCGTCGAACAGTGACTCACTTGTTTTTTAGAGGAAAGCAAAAGATACAAATGTTGTGGTCTGTGTAGTTAACCTTCTGAATATTTCACTTGTAAAAGACTCTAGGTTGAAACACAGTGAAATATTGATGAAACAAAAAAGTTTTAATGGGACGACTAAACCTTGAGTTGATGGATCAATCAGGCTTTAGTCTGCATTTGATATAAACCCGATCTGCTAAAAGCTTACAGCAGTCTGGGAGCGGGCGTTTTGTGTGTTTTTTTCCCAGCGCTGCACCTGCTCTGAGTATCAAGAGGCGGCACTTTGCTTCCTCCTTTCAGGATTACAGAGGTTACACCGCCCCTTTCACAGAAATACAGCAACTGTGTCACACTCACCTTCAAACGCTCTGCTCCCACCAGCTCCAAGACATCCCCCCTCCCACACACGTACACACACACACACACACACACACACACACAGACAGATATATACATACACCGACTACATTGATATATTGATATTGAAGCAATATATCTTAGCTAGCTAAGAAACATAGCAGCTGATTATATTGTATATTTTGTGTTCTCCCTGTGTGCTCTTACTATTGTCCTGGAAAGTGCGCTGCAACATTGAAAATTCCCCGCTGCGGGATGAATAAAGGATCTCTTATCTTGTCACACAGGTACTACATACATATACAGTACATATATTTGCACACACAGACACACACACGCACGCACACACACACACACACGTACTCACACACACACACACACACAGTCATGCGCACAGTCATAGTCACACATATACAACTCAATGTATTCTTGTATAGCCCTAAATCACAACAGTAGTTATATCGGAGAAGAGAACTATTTCAGAGAATCAAACAGTTCAAACACAAAAAACAAAACAGAAAACACATCAGTATTGGTCCTAAAGGTGCAGATGACCAACATCCATAAATGTTGCTGGATTATCACGGTCTTTAAGTTAGACCTCACAAGACTCTCAAACAGACCCTCCTGCATACATACACACACACACACACACACACACACACACATGCAAATACACACACACACCATCCTGCTTCGAGCTGCATCAGGACCAAATGAAAAATGGATGGAGGGGGAAGATGGCGGAGGATGGAAGGGTCAGCGAGTGCAAGAGGATGGAGAGAGCGCACTGAAGAAGAAGAAGAAGAAGCTAAAACTTGAGCGACAGAACGACACGACGCCAGACAGAGGAGAAAGTGCATTTAAACTTATGAGTAAGCTGTAACGTGAGCAGGACCGTCTGGATGAAGCAACAGCAATCAATACCGAGTAAAAGTACAAAAGAAACATCGACTGACTTCATGAGAGACACAGAAAAACTAATTGCAAAAGGTACTCATGCAGCTATACATATACAGTCACTTTATGTATTTGGCGATTAACATAAGGCTGCTATAGACTGGTATATAAGAGATGTCCTGAGCTGACTTGAGAGAGACAAAGGGGTATGGAATTACATCAACGTAGTACACACAAAAGGCTCCGGTATCAGCGTATGTGCAATGGACTGAGAATGTATTATGCATGTACTGTGACATTTTTAGCCCAATTTGCTGTTATTGTGCTGGTTATGCAAACTATTTTGACATTAAAAGAATCCCCAAGGGTATTTTAATGCCTTGTGTGATTGTGATGTTTTGTTTAACACTGGCTTGTGTTGTCATGGATAAACAAAGAACGAACTCAAAAGCAGAATTGCAAAGATAATATATTATAGTAAATGGCACAAGAAAATTTATCAAAAAAAAAAAAAAAAACAGGGACAAGACATGGCAAATAAACAGCAATGGACCAACAACAAGGTAACAGGGTCTATTTACACACAGGGAGACACAGAAGGAACACATCAGGGCGGGGCAAACAATCAACAAGACAGACAGGAGGTAAAAGTCACAACAACAAAGCAAAAAATTATACAATATAAGGAAGTAAATTGCTTGAATCAAGTGGTTTATCTTAATTTGCGCGCGTTTTGACAATCTAAAAACAAGATTTGCCATTGGGACAAGCATAAATGTCTTGTTTTAAAACGATACAAGACAAATCAAGAAATATCACCCTTGGAATGAGACAAAAATCGCAACAGCGCTTGAAAAAAGATCAAATAGCTTGTTCCATTGGCAAATTTTGCTTTAGGAAAGTCAAAACATACTCAAATTAAGATGAAAAATACTTGATTCAAGCATTTATTAACTTATATGTTATCACTTTTTGCAGTGAGCACAAATGGATATGCAAAAAAAATAGCAGACAAATGAACAGAAAGTCCACACCATGACATATGCACCGTGCTGTAGATTCAACCCATTCTCCTGAACTGCTCTCCCTGTTACTTCAACATTTCACCAAAGTCACACACACAGCATCCAAAATCATAAACCTCCCACCACAAACCTCTCCGACCTCGACCACACAACAGTAATAGTTAGCAAAGATAGTCAGCCATAACAGCTCTAAACAACCTGTATTGTTGCCCATTGTATCTGCTTTTACTGCTTTTACTGTGTGGCCTTGATCTGTGAAAGGTGCTGTAAAATTAAGACTTACTTGCTATGTTCTTGTATTTCATCTGTATCATACGTGTGTTATGTGTGTTGTTTTGTTATTTCCATCCTCTCCATTCTATGTATGAATATTTATTTATATTTGATTGTTTATTTGGGTGGAGCAGTGTGTACTAATGAACAGCAGTAACAGTAAATACACCAGATTGTAGCTTTTTTTGTAGCTAATTTCCATCTGTTGTCTGTTGACATTCGCACACACACATACACACACACACAGCTCTCGCCTAATGTCCATGTTTTTATGGTTATTTTTTGGCCTAAAGTCACATTTATATTCAGGCTGAGGTACCCATCGTTTTGCTGTTGTTGTGTTTTAAATAATTTTTGGTTGTCCCAACAGAAATAGTCTGTTGTGTTAAGTAAGTAAGTAAGTAATGTTTATTTATATAGCGCATTTTACCGACCAAGGTCACCCAAAGCGCTTTACAATGTTCAGAGTCAGATATTGTTCCAATCATTCCACACACGGTGATGACGGAAGCAAGTCGCCGAACACACTGGCGCCTCAGCCCCCAATCAACACCATCCATTCACTCTCTCATTTACATTCATACCTATTGTGCATGTTTTTAGGAAACTGGAGCACCCGGAGGAAACCTAGGCAGACACGGGGAGAACATGCAAACTACACTCAGAAAGGCCCTGTTCCGAGCGGGATTCGAACCCAGGACCTTCTTGCTGAGAAGCGAAAGTGCTATCCACTCAGCGGCACATTTTGTGAATAAATCAGAATCAGAGGGCTGGTACTCTCCTTTACACAGAAAAAGCTGATCTGAAGATGTGGCAGAGGCCAAAACCACATGCATGGTTTAAGATGAATGAAATTAAAGTCACAGAGGTGCAGCTGTGAGCGCAGAGACCAGTGACGCAAGAAGGAAGAGAGATATTTAAAGAACTCAGTATCCAGGCCATAACACACACCATACATCATAGAGTCCTGACATCGGTGCTGATAAAAAATATGATCTGTTCCAGCTTAGGGGACAAAAATGATTCATTGTCATCCATAAAATATGGATGACAAGGCTATTATTTATTAATTGATGAGAGATGGGTCCATTACAATAAGCTGCTATAAATACCCAGAAAGGACTGATTTAAGATTCCCGAACACCCATGACTGAATAAATGTAATCGAGTTATAGCCTGCGTTTCTGATTCTCCCACGTAAAGAAACACATGGAGGCGTTAAAGGCCGTAAAGCCTGGGCACTATCGCTGATGGGGCAGAATTATCCAATAGTAGAGATTGACCAGTGCAGGTTGGGCGTCTCATGGGAACCGTGGAGAGGCTACAGGCTGAGAAACAAACATTCACAATCAATAATTTATAATGACCAGATTGACACACACACGTCAACGTCGACAAGGACACTTCTGACTTTGGGAAATTTGTCAACTACATCTCAAAGACGTCACTTAGGCTTTGGTACAGCTTTCTTATTATTCATACATTGGCAAAAATCTAGCAAGATCCAAATGGCACGAGATTGTGTACACATATGGAAACTGTGGATGTACACATGTGGATTTTTAAAAATTTTTTTTAAAGCAATTATATTCAGCTAAGACAATGCAATAGGATAAATGAATGGACTAGAGCTACACACTTTGATAAGCTCATCTGCGTTTGTCTATCTGTCTGCCTGTTTGTTTGTTTGTCTGTTTGTTATTTGTACGTGAGCAACACGATTCAAAATGCTAAAGACGGATTTGAATAAAACATGTGCACAGACTCACAATTTTGAAGGAGATCCAAATCATCATTGTTTTTCTTTTAAGAAATAAAACGGCGCCTCTGGGTGGACGTCTGCTTTTTGAGTTTCAATGTAAAGTTTTGTTAAATTATTTACATAACTTCAACAGGGCATACACATACTAATGCCTAGGTTTGTAAGTGCTTTGTAAAGGGGAACTCCTTGGAAGCGGCATCAGCTTATAGGCGGGGCCCCAAAACAGCCAAATAGTACAACACCCTGAAAACAAACAGTTAGAACATCCACAAAACGGATTAAAGTAACTCTAGTCATGTGTCCGACTTTTGGCTAAAACAACTCATCTATAAATGGTTGTGGTCTAAATCCATGTTGTTCTTTGCACCAATCGATCCAAGTTTGTTATTCTGACCATTAAATACTGTAGGTGGTGTCTTGCCTAAGGACACAACAACAGCTTCCATCACAGTACTAACCAGGCCCTGCCTCGCTTAGCTTCTGAGGTTGCCACAATAAACATAACACTATAACAGTGCCACTTGTTAAGGTGAATCGTTGCGTTATGTTTTCAACTGTTGGCCAATATCTATCAGTTTTTCCAAATAATGTGTTTTAGAGTTTCCTCTGCAGCTCTGTACTGATCACTTCTGTAATAACACACGGCTCTATTATTCCAGATATAGGAAAAAGTAGAAAAGTTGGTTCTAATTCGACCATTGGATTAGCTCTGCAGCTTTTTTCCTCAGAATTATATCAAAGGGTCAAATAAAGTAACAAATAATAGAACAAAAGCGCAGCATCACATGTGACAGAGACTAGACTGTGGCTGGCAGAGAATCAGGGAGAGATGGCTGACAGATACTGCCGCACTAATGAACTAATTCAAGGAAATTCTTGGAGAAACCATTTAAACGTAAATAAAATGCACTTGCTAAATGTAGACGACGGGAATACATCTTACAGAGGTTAAAATGTTCCCTGATGCATCGGAGGAATGTGTTAAGTTAATGATGAAACAACTTCCAGCTCATCTGAGTGAATTACAAAATGAACTCACTGCCTGCATGTGATTTCCTCTTATCTGGACACACAGAGACACACGGGGCTGTGCATCGCTTTGGCATGTTATTGAATTTAAACATTTAATGCCACACAGTCATGCAACCGCTTGTCCGCGGAAACTCCATGGTCACTCGAACCAAAGGTCATGCTTTAAACATGTTATTCCAAAATATATTGAATAATCCATATATCAATGAATCTATTAATCTTCTGTTCAGATGTTGAATAAGCTTTTAAGCAGTTAAACTTCTTGTTAAAGGTAAAGGTGCACTTTAATAATCACTGCAGGGTAATTCATTCTCTACATTTGACCCATCCTGATGCCGCTAAGGCTTACGTCAGGAGCAATGGTCGCCGTAGTAACAGTCCCATCAACCCATCTCCAGATGTTGATGCTCGGCTTGGTCAGGACTACCAGAGCTGGAGGATTTAACCTAGTGTGCATGTTTTTAGTGGTAGGGGA
>JAPMNZ010937825.1:0-19203 GCA_029875035.1 Pomatoschistus microps | reverse complement strand
CGTGTGTGAGTATGTGAGCACGTTTAGCAGGGTGTGTGAGTGCCTATGAATACTCAAGCTGGCATAAACGTTGGTAACACCTCAGGGATTTGTCAAGCCTTCCAAATTGAACCTTTTCCATTGCTTGTATCTCTTCTGTGTGCTGTTGTGTGCGTATTGTGGTATCTGTCCATATATGCCATCAGAGTTTATAAAATATAAAAATATAAATACATAAATTATGGGCTCAATACACCAAGCGGAAAACGGAGTGCAAATGCCATGCTCAGTGACCTGCTGGGTTGTTACCGGGAACACGTCAGTGAAGATTGAAGTTTTTTGTCAACACTAAGTTAGTGAACAGTCTTACACACACGCATGCGACTAAATGCCCTCACAGACGAGGGAATCTCCCACGGAGAGGCACTTTAGAGGAATCACCTGGTTGCCTGGCAACAGGGTAGCTCAGCCCCAGTGGCCTGCTTACTTCCGCTCATGGTCTTAGTATTGCATGACGTTCAGGGCTTCTGGACTTGAGTCGTATCGTATACATTGAGGTTTTACAGTTTTACATTCTGTTGTGTTATAGTGAGTGATCTGCGGGGGCTGTGATGTGGCTGGCCATGTTAGACAGGGACATTAATGTGAGCACACTAGGGGTGGCATCTCACATCAGTTGTACTCCCGTCTCTCCTGAGGTGACCCTATCTTCTTTTCTGCCTCTTTTGCACTCACTACGCAGTATTACGGATTAATTTGCCGTCTCCTTCCATTTCATTCCACTCAGCCTCACAGTCCTCCTCTGTGGAGCGTGTTTACAGCATCATGTCTCTTCTCCCCACAGCTCTGCCCTCTCTTTCACCAGCCAAATAAAAACAACAAAGGATTTGGCAAATAAGTCGTTTTTTGTAATTTGTTTACTCTTAATCAATCCCTATTAGTTACTTTTCTACTTTATTTTAGAGTCTTGATCTGTAAATGAGGAGTTTTTTTAAAACAGCTTCTATTCTAATTCCCTGTTTGGCTACATGAATCCTCTAAAAACAACCCTTCTGTTTTATTTCTTATATATGTGTGGTGAGCTCCTCTGAATAATATTGTGAATGAATAGATTTTAATGAGGGACATGGTGATGGTGATGAGGGAAGACTAACAGCACATTTGCAAATTGTTGAAACCAACTGCAAATTAAATTTACAATTTCATGGTAGTAAATATCAGACATCTATATTTTGCTTTAATGTCAAAAAAATATACTCATAAATGAAAGGTTTGGAGGGCAATCGGGCACACACATACTCACACACACATAGGATATGACTTATTCATCAATGCATGAAAGATTTAGAGCCTTTCCTTTGTTTAAAGATGAGAATGCTGATTGTAGAGTACAGACCCCTTACCCCCCTTCGCTCATTGTGTAATGTTTTTACAAACTTTTTTTGCCTCTCCTCCATTGTTTGTAATCTGTATTCCCCTCTTCCTTAATCATGTTAGGTCTCTCTTGTGATGGATTGGAGGAGATTTTAGTCAAAGTAGGGAGAGCTGTCAGAATCATTGCAGCCAATTAATGGATCGCACAGATGTTGCCATGGTTACCAGTTGTCATCGTGTCCGAGGGACTAGAAGATTTTGACAGTAACTTTGCTTGGATCATTTTTTTTTTCCCTTTAGGCATGAAGAGTTTGGTGTTCCTCCGGGTTAGAGCTTTAAGTCTGTGACAAGACTACGAGTCGCTTTCCAGTTGGTTTACACCATTTTTTTTGAACTCCCAATTTTGAATGTTTGAACATGATTGAGTTTTATTTGGGTAAAACAAGACTAGTATTGGCTTTACTTGATGTATTTTTCACAGAGTGAAAGATTAATTATTATTAGTAAGTATTCAACAGATCTGCCGATGACTCGCAGCCGAAACATGTCAAGTTGTCTAATTCAGTTAGAAGATAATATCATACTTATAATGCACTTCGGACATTGATCAAGTAAATGGGTGACAGCATTGTTTAGCTAGAATGTTCTTTTTCACCATGATCTCTCGCAAATGGATAGATTTGAGACTTTTACTAATTGTCATAATGTGCAGATTTGACAAAAAAAGGTTGTCATCTGTGCTTTTCCCCTACACTGCTGTTGCACTGAGAAATTTGTTTTAAAGTGCCAGTATATAAAGTCCTACATTTATGTGGACTTCAACTTGATTTTGCTTAAAGACAATACGTGCTTGATATTTTTTCTATTTATTATGTATGTGTCTGTTAGTCTGTAGTCACAAAACCTACTGGACAGATGGGATGTGACAGTAGGTATGTGATATATTTAGATGGAGTTGGCGGTGCATGGGCTCTCTGAGTGCATATTTTAGTTTGTATTGTCTATTATGTCTATACAAGAATATTATTTACCTTTTATTTTCATTTCTCTTTATTGCCTTGACTACGCAAACAAGAGGATAATGATACAAGCTGTCTGTCCCATGCTTGACTGCCAAAACAGAACACATTCAGCGAGACCTTTGTCACCTCTCAAACTAAACAAGTGCACTGCGGCAATGCCCTTTTTTTGCTCTCACTTGCACACACACTTTAACTTTTATCCCACTTTTTTTCTGAATATCTTATTACAAAGTCTTATCACCTTCTTTCATTTTTCATCAACATGTCGTGGTCTTGTAGAGATACAAACAAGTACTTTCTTTGTTATTGCAATTAACAAAGAAAGTACAGAAAAATGCAATTATTGTGCAAGCTCATTTTAAAGTACATATTGTTTCTTGTTGTGGTTGATTGAAGCGTTCTCCCATTTCTCTGATGTTCAGGGTCAATTATTTTACTTTCCCACCTGGTGTTGCACCTCACTCCTATAGTTTGTCTCACTGTTATTATTAGTAAGTCCAAAGGAGGAAGAACCAAAGCCTCAGCACATAGTCTTGAGGGACCCTAGTGTTGGTGAGAAAGAAAAAGAGGAATGATTTCTCGATGAAGTTTTGTCAAAGTTTGTATGGCCGGATGGTGTCCACTGAAACTGAAATCATCAAAGAGGAGCGGCACACAGGATGTTCTTGTGCTTCAGTAATGTGTGGAGCATAAATGCATCCTCAAGGAATGTTATTATATGTGATTTGGTGTGTTTTATCATACACATAAGTTACCATACAACAAACACATAATAATCATACGAGCTTAAAACTTTACCTTACACTTTCTCGATTTAATTTAAGCAGGGAAAAACGCATCAGTTTCCCCATGTCACGTCCATAGAGGCAACACAATGAGGCTATATCCTTCATGTACTCCCCGGTGTACTCTGCACCACTATAGAAGCTTCTTTTTAGCTGATGAATGTCGCTTATGAAAATGGCTGTAGCACACGTATCGGAGCCAATAGCACAGCAAGTGATGATGCCAGAGAGATGGAGGTGATGTGATCTGATTTGATTTGCAATGTCTGTGCGACCTTTTATACCTGTGTTGGCACTAAACTAGGCAGAGGCGTGTGGGATGGAGGAAGTGAGGGAGGAGAAGTGAGTGGGGGTGATATTCAGAGATGCACGAGGAGATCGAGATGATGGGGCAATTAGTGTGAACAGACCCCGAGCTGTAAGAGTTGCACTTGTTTACAACGAGCAACTCGAGGCAACACAGTCTTAACCTCCCTCACCCCCCCCCTTATGTGCCGCGTGTGTTTATTGACCCATCAAGCTTATTATTTCTTAACCTTGCCTCTAATTGGCTTGTGTTTTTTGCTTCTTTTTTACCTTAGAATAGTTAAAACATTTTCAATCAGTGCAGAGTCCATACCTGCTTTGTCAATATCACAAAGATGGATTTAGGTGTAGTATTTGTTGAGGGCAGGTATTTGTGATGTGTGTATTGATCAAAGGGCCTTTCTATTGTATTGATTCACTGCAGTTGCAAAACACGTGTGATTAGTAATAGGTGCACGGTCTTCTCTAATGTATTATATGTATTAATGTAATACCTGATGGTATTGGAAACACAGAACTTTGAGAGGATAATGATGAGCCATCTAGGCCTAAATAGTCCACATTGTACTATACTTTCTAAATAACCACCATATATGAGACTTTGAGCTGAGAGCTGATTGGCTGATGCAAGTGTAATCCACCCTGATTTACTTTGTGTATGAAATAGCTGACCTGTGATTGTGGAGTGGCCTTCATGCATGGAAATTAGGGCTGGGCAATAAATCGAATTTAGGCAATTAATCGGCTTTTTAAAAAATCAAATTTGTGAAAAATTAGAAAATCGTGAAATTGAATGAAGGATATTGTGAGAGTTCCAGCAGCACATGAATTGTACTTGCAATATCAGCACAGTCTGTAAAAGACTTTTATAATACATATTGGGGGAAACAAATAAAAAATAGTTTTGAATATTGAGCGGAAAGATCAAAATATAATTTTTAAGGGCAAAGTCTGTCTTCTGTGACTTTAATGAAAATCTATTTAAAATCAAAATCATCCAAAGCAGGAAATAAAATCGAGATTTTACTTTTTTGCCATATTGCCCAGCCCTAATGTGAACACTAATGATGTGCCAAAGGAACAAGGGGCAACATATTGCGAACCATTGGACATGCAATTTAGTAGTTTGTAGCAGCAACAATTACAATTTGGATTTTATTGGCTAACTCCTCACTTTTCACTCATGTTAGCACAGTTGCAACATTCATGCCAAAGTCATGTCATCAGAGAACGACTTGGGTCACTGTTGTGGGAACCGTTGTTGGTATGTTTTGATCTTTTTCGGGGTTAGGTGTGGGCTGGTGCCTTGGGAATGTCTGCCATAGGAAATACTGGTGGCTTAACTCCCAGTTTATCATTGTTTTTTTATTCTTGTCATTGTCTGAGTTATATCAATGCAATAACATAATAGTCCTAGATGTCTTTCTTTACCCTTTAAATTGCCATGTCCCTTAACATTGTGAAACCTTTTTTAAACTTATAGCTCTCTTCTGTCTCCTCTTTTGTGACTTAATGATTAAATGTCACTGCGGTTTGTCATTCTGCTGGGAACCAGATTTGTGACTGGGAAACTCCACCTTGGGGCTGCTCCTCTTTTTCTTGTGATGTGGCAAACAGATAGGAAGAGCACAATATGAAGGAGAAAAAGACCAAATTATCTGCACAGGGGCCTGAAAGAGAAATAGGATATGCAAGTAATGATACGGAATGAAAATGGGAAATTATACCGCACTATATAAAGGAAGACAGAGTAGACTGGAGCGGGAGGAGCCAAGCAGTGGAGGGAAATAATTGGGCCAAGAGAGGGAAAAAGCCATGGAGAGAGAAATGAGAGATGTTAGAAGGTTGCATAGCCGATAGAGGAGTAGTAAAGGAGAGAACAGACAGAGGAGAGGACGTTCCCTATGCCGGTTTTGAATGATGGCCTCACCGCTCCAAATACTCCCATCCCATCCATCACTCACACCTTGACCCTGCCCCATTCCCCCCTGTTTAACTATGCACGCTACAGCGGCCTAACATGCGCACGCTTGTAACTCACGCCACCGCCGGTAACGCTCACGAGAACACCCTAGAACAATATCACAGCCTGGCTTGTTTGCACTGGCTTTTGTTTGCTTATTAATTGCGTCCAGACAGTCACGGGGTGCACGCGGCAGAGGATTGCGAAAACTCCAAAGTGAGTTCCCACGGTGAGGCGGAGGGGAGGACAGTGGTTCCTATGGCAACGACAGAGGAATGGGAGGACACTGGATTACCCTCCCCGCTCTCCCTCTGTCTCAAGGGTGATAAAGGATTGTACTCTCATTAATTTTTTCCGGCCTCTTGAGAGCAAAGTGTCCAGGAAAAGGGGGACTGGGTGCGTGTGTGTGCATGCCACGCCGGGTTCATTTGCCCACGCTTCAGGCTTTTGCTTATGTTATGCACGCGTCCTTGGTCTTTGAATACTACTCCACCATTCAGCACTTTTCCACATTTCACATCCATAAAGGAGAGTGTGTCAGTCTGCTCGGAGCCAACAAAATCCTCTCCACTGTAAGCTCTTTTTGAAACCTGTAATGCGTCTCTTTCCGGTTTTGACAGCTAGCAACAGCACAAGTGCAAAACTTGCGAGCGGCTTAAACTTTAGCTGACTCGAAATGTTTTACTTGGCCGTTTCCCTCGCCTCTGAATATTAAACATGTCAAAATGTTATGTCACAAATTGTACTTGTAAATTCTATCTAGTGCGTTTAAGCTACTGAGTCTGCATTAATTTTACAAGACGAGGAGAACAAAAATTAAAAGTCAGCCCAGCGTTTGGTGCGCTCCAGGCATGTTTGTGTTGTGATCACGCTTAGTAAACCAAGCAAATAGGAACCAAATGATTCACCAGATGGACGAAACAAGAGGGACTTATTGGGTATCCGTGTGGTTGATCAGATATTGCAAGCGGGTGTCAAACTGTCATTATGAAAAGTGAGATAAAAAAGTCGTCATAATGGATGCAAATGAATCCGCTCCAGACATAAAGGGTCACTGGGTGTTTTGATGAGTATGGAAATGATATGAACCATATTTCAGCGCCTTAGAGCCACTGTTTAAGATTTTCGACAGCAATGTGTGCATTTGACAAGACTGCAGCATCTGCTGTCACAATATGTCCATTTCTACAAGACAGGTGGACATGTGATTCTTTTCTTTTCAACCACACAAGCAAGTATTTTTTTCCCTCCATAGAATCATGCAGGTGAAGAATTTGGGGTAAAACCATTGTATTTAAGACTCTAAGACCTCGACAGGTGCAAACCAAGTATGATGGTATCGAATTAATAATTTTGAGCACTGATGGTTAAAGAGAAGCACTGGCAGAGGCTGGAGAGGCTGATTATTCTGTTGTGGTCAGTAATGGGCAAAGGAGTGCAAAACACAACACACAAGATAGAAGTGTACGTGTGCGTGTGTGTGCGCGTGTGTGTGTGTGTGTGTGAGTGGATGGGGGTTACAGTGGAGAACCTAACCTTTTGTCTGGTTGAAATATAATATTGTACACTCTGAACTGATTGACCAAATGAGGGCTGGCACTCTTGTTCATTGAAAAAAGCAATATAGATGTGTGGACATAAATACCTGCTTGTGAAAACTAGTTTTCCGAGCTAGAAACTACGGGGGAGTTACTTTTATTTTCTTACATGTGTTTTTTATTTAGAAGTGAGGTATTCCATGCAAGAGCCACTACTGTTGAGTCTTTTCATTTGAATAATGTGTCCCTTTGAAGCCTTAACCTTTTTGCACATGGTTCGAGCGTGTAAGCATCTTGGCCATCCTGCTCAACTGTGTGACGCTGGGGATGTTCCAGCCCTGCGGACACACTCCCTTCTTTCTTCAGGTAAACTACATGCATTCAGCCCACGTTACAATAGAAAGAATGGGGCCATAAAATGAAACGATTCACATTTTACTCCCACTAACAAAGGGCTTTTCTATTATTTATTATGCGCTACCTTTTTCTGCGAGTCAAACGTCTACAGAGGACAGTTTTTCTTTTGCACATTATAAATTACGAGTACACGGTCATTACGGGAAGGTTAATAAAAACTATTGTGTGAGTCATTGTTCCAGGATAATTGAGAGCCACTACATCTGCACTGGAATATATAAACAATTCTGAACCCAATTTATATAGAATCATTTATGCACACGCTACTTTTGTATTTCTGTAACAGAAATGCTATGTGTATTATTTATTATCTAAAAAACAAAAGGTGCCTCTTTAGACTGACAATCTTACAAACATATTTGTTGTGTTTATGCCTGCATTGTCTCCATGAACATTTTACAAACATCTTACATTATTCGATGTAATGAATGTTAATTTACAAGTGGGTTATTTTTTGTTAATTTTAGACCAATCTAATAATGATAAATATGGATCTCAACCATTTATAACAAAGATTTGATTTGATTCCTTCTGGATTAATTTGGATAATATTTTATTAAAGATTGAATTCTTTGTTTGACTGTACATTAGACAAATGATAATTTTAAATATTATCATGTTAAACACTGTTGTGACTAGTGGACACTTCATAAAGGCCCAGATTATCTTAGTGAATATTTATGCATGTAGACATCACATTACAGAAAAACTTACAGTTCATTATGCTAAGACTTTATTAATCAGTTCCCTCTAATCCTCTGTGTGCGGCTTTGTGCTCAGGCCATGGACGACGGCATCTTCATCTTCTTTGCCGGTGAAATGGTGGTTAAGATGGTGGCGCTGGGGATCATAGGTCAGAGCGGTTACCTTGGCGACACGTGGAACCGACTGGACTTCTTTATTGTCTTAGTCGGGTGAGTATTTGACACGTCCTTGAAGAGATGCAGTATTTATCACAGCTGAGAGGAAAGTGAATTATTTTTTAATTTATTGCATTATATTGAAGCGTATTGGGAGAAAATGTGATAAACATGTACCTACATTTTCTATTTAATCAATAATAAATTTTGTCTCAACAGAAAGAGTCTTGGAACAGCAAAACATATCATTTAACTCATGAAAACTGTTTTAGGATCTACATAGATTTTAATTATATTGCTCCATCAACTGTTCTTTGAAGTTAGATATCCCAGCTTTAATGATTACTTCTAGTACTTTTTAAAACATTGCTATTTTATCTGTTTATCTTTTACCATATGGTTCAGTTCCAGACAAGGGATTTATGTTTCAATGTTTTATCTTTCTATTTTGACCAACCAAAAAGTTTTATATTATTTCATCTTGTGTATCACATTACTTTCTCTTTTAGTGTATCAAAATGTTTTCTCTTTTTTATATGCTTTGATTGAAAACGAAATAATAACATTTATAAAAACAGTTTCATAAGGGCACTAGGATCTTGCCCCACCTGCTTCTTTTATCCTCAAAAGGGAAATCTATCCAGACATTTATTGTATAATCTCCTGCTAATTACTTTCTACTTGCTCTTCATGAGCATAATGAAACGCAAACGTCTCCCCTTTCTAA
The DNA here is from genome assembly GCA_029875035.1 of Pomatoschistus microps. Lineage (NCBI taxonomy): Eukaryota > Metazoa > Chordata > Actinopteri > Gobiiformes > Gobiidae > Pomatoschistus > Pomatoschistus microps. Next base: position 10,232 of record JAPMNZ010937825.1, on the reverse strand, counting down.
CCTTCGTACTTTAACCCTCTACTTTCTAACAATATTTCCAACTTCATTCGGCCTCACATTCTAACATCACTGCACGCTTGACATTAAATATGAGCCAGTGCGTTCATCAGTGTGTTGTGTGTAAAGCGTCCACACTTGTTTAATGCCAGTGAAATGTCAAATGTGTGTGTCGAAGAGTGTCTGCCGAATGACAATCACATAACCGAGTCTGGGGAGACGGGACTCAGTGATGATTGGTCGTTAAAAGGCCCGTGTTTCCTGGAGACGGCGCTTGGAGACGGACTCTCCCCAGATGTGCGAGTTGAGGCCAAGGTCACAGCTGCACTGATCCGGATGCCTGTGACATAGAGATGTCATTTCTTTTTTTGCCCAGGATGCTGGAGTACTCTCTTGATGGACATAACGTCAGCCTATCAGCGATCAGGACGGTTCGAGTGCTCCGCCCACTGCGAGCTATCAACAGAGTACCCAGTAAGTCCTTACATGATTATATCCTGCTGTATTTGTTGTCTGTTGGAGTTTTTCTTCTGGTTATTATTTTCAGCTTTGAAATGCCAAGGTAATAGTAAAACATATAATTGAGCAATTTCCATTTGTTGACATTATACCAAAATAGGTTGATTGAAGAATCTCAAGTTACACTCTCTCTGCCCTCTCTCTCACCTTTTTCACGTCTGGTCATTGTTTTAAGTTTGAAAGGTTCTGGGCTGGTCTCCTGTCACCTTCCTGTGTTTAAACCAAAGATAATAGCATCATATCTGCCATATTCTCTCAAGGCAATATTTGTCACTATTCTCTTCACTCCAGCGTGAGAACAGCAGATAAACACCCATCTCTATCACACAAATGGGCCTGCACAGTCCACTCTTTCATTTATTTCTTCTGTAGAATTTCAGTTTATTGTATTTTGATAGAAACTGTATCATTTTATAAAAGAGTAAAAAATAAAATAAGCAGTGCTATTTTACTTTAAGTAGCTCTAGAATAAAGTTATCAGTAAAAAGTTGCATACAAGTATAGAACTTTGAAATACATTTCCAACAGATGATTATCCAGTTAGGATTGTTTTCATATATATAAAAATAAAACTTACAAAGATTCTTTACAAAGCGTCATCAGTATGTTCTCGTTGCCCTGTTGTGGTAAGGTTCAGTCTAAACTTTTCACCCCATGTCCTTGTATAATGCATAGATTTGTCTATAGATTTTTAAGTCAATATGAATCAGGATGTTAGTGTATGTACCTCAGAGCAATTCTTCTCACTCTTTGTTGTATATTATGTTCAATACTTGGTGCGGCTTTTAAAAATATTTTCAGACTTTAGGCAGCACCAACCAAATTGATACAATTTCAAACTGGAATGACTAGACAAAAATATGTATTGGAGAAATGTTTCTTGATTCTGATTTCATGGAGTGTATTGGCTCCTACTGTATGATTAAAAACTTGGAGCCGGTATAAAACATCCAATTAAACAAATACATTAATAAATGATAAGACGAATAATAACTAAAAAAGCTTTCACAGACTACTGCCTCAAGGCACTGTTTCATTCCTGCAAAAAAATCAGCATCCAGAAGTTGATTCGAATAACCTCCAAAATTGAATCAGTTGTTCACTGAGCCATTGTGCACATTTCCTAAAAATGTCAGCCAAATTCTGCCATAACTTTTTGAGTAACGTTGTTCTCAGAAAAGGAAACAAACAAACACCAGTGATCACTCCTCTCCTGGGAGGTTAAAATATCTTCAATTGTGCCAATCTGTTGCTCTCATGATCAAAATAAGATTCCAAACCTTTTAGTCAAAAACTTAAATATTCACCGCAGATGATGTCACCAGTGTGAGAGCTGCTTTTGACTGAGTTGCTTTTACAAGTTAACAAGCGTTCATGTGCATCTTGCTGCTTATAAAAACATATTCCACGACTTTGTTGTGAAGAAGGCATTAGATCCCAGAGTGTTGAGGTGGCGATAGGAAAGAGGAGGGTTGCTGCACGAGCTGAAATCGTTTGCACAGAAATTATCTTTTTAATTGCAGCAAGTGAAGCAGATACTGATTATCAGAGGCACAGGTGTGTAAAAGTGAATTAGATGCGATAGAATAACCACGAGAGGTATATCAGTTTTCCAGTCCGAGCCCTCGCTACAGCTGCATTTTCAATCGATAAAACTATTCTGAAATTACAACTAGCTTCTATGTTTTTTTGCTTCTATGCTTACACAAACCCAATAGCTTCTATGTTTTTCTCTTTTTCTATATAATTTACTACATTAAATATAGAGCTGAGATTATCATTTTCCGTGTATTTTCTGTCTTTTTCTACACTGGAACAGACAGGCTGCGTTTAAAGTGAAGAGAATTTGCCTGAAATGGCAGGCGTCTATGTCTCCCATGAGTGATTGTACTGTTAAGCTTCAGTAGAATCAGTCTCTTCCAAGGTTTTTCTTCAACTAAAGTAAAATGTGACTCTTAAATGCACTATTAGGTTTATGCTGATTTAAAGCAGAAGATGAAATAGAAAGTAGAGGAAACGCTGCCAAACTGAACTAAATAGGACGTCGACCTGTTTCTGGTGAACATTGAGCTGAACAGCTCTGTGGAATAGTGATGAATAATATGCTAGATATTAAGTAAGATGTTTGCAGCAGGAATTCTATTTATTTAGCCATTCTGTTACTGATTTACCAAAATGGTTGGTCTGGTCTGGTGTGACCTCTAACATACAGGCACAGCAAACCCCCCTGTGATGGGCTGAGTGAAGGCTGTCCCACTCTGTCTACTCCGCTATAAATGGCTGACTTGAAAATCCAGTTTCAATTTGTGTTTAGTGTATCATTCCAGATTATTATAACATATTTGTTGTTATGTTACTAAATTGTTTGAGGTCACTCCCACGACAGCGACGTGTCCCCTGATCCCGAACAGACAAAACTGTGATGTAATTAGCATTTACATTATAACCACCTCAACCAACACATTTTCTAGGGGAAACATAAACCTATTTGTATTCTATCGTAGATTGATAGATAAAGTAGATTTTTGATTTCTGGCCTTTTTTTCCATTCAAAACATGAATTTCAAAGCAAGTAAGCGACTGACCCATACCATATCTATATCAGCTGCAAGATAACATTTTGCAAGCTCCCATATTCACATCTGCCTTCCCACCTCAGAGCTAATCAGTCTTTTATTAAGAGGTCTTTGCTGTTATTGGGTGTGTATTACCCTAGTTTGTCTCACTTACTCCAACTGCCCACCTCCAGAAAGCCCTACTTTAGTCTTGGCCTGATGCCACTGGTCGTGACGGTTTAAATACATTTACAGAAGCCACAGGGTATTCTCTCGTTCTGAAGTGATAATAGCTTTGCAGACCTTTGCCTGGTGCTGACGCAGTGATCCAGCAGTGGTTTTCTATAACGTTAGTGAAGGAGATCTGATGTGCAGTGGTGTTTGTGTCTGGCCAATTATCATTTTAATACACATAGATATTTGCAGTCAGTAAGTGAACTTTGCATTTTGGGTCATATGTTGAATCTCGCGCCGTATGTTGAATTTCGCAAAAGGCATTTTTGATAGTGATGCCAATATGGTTGTAAAGCACCATAGAGATTGCAGATTTTTACTATTTCAACGGCTGCAATGTTGTTACCGCAGTGGATTGCCTACAGCCAGGACAGCTTATGGAAATACACATTAAAATGAAATGAACTGGCTGACTGGATGTCAACACGTGCAGAACTTCATATCATGAACAACGACCCAAACTGGATTAATGCCCATGTTTTCTGCCTTGGATTTATGAAGGGATATTAATGGAAGACGTGGCTGCTTCGAATCTAAAATCAAATTTGAGGTGAGTTTGTGAGTCTTCTTGCACCGTAGCGTTCATGTTTTTGTTTTAGTTATAGTTAGAATACCACAGAGCATCCCGTTTGCACCACATGACCGTGAGATTATAGAAGACTCTGTTTGTGATGCACAGCGAGTCTTTTCCCTTAAACTGTTTGGGTTGTTATTGGAATCAAGTTTTGATAAATTATTATTTATTGAACTTGAACTGAGTTGTTTGACGCTGGCTGGATGCATGTGTGTTGATATTTTTGGTTGAATGATAGACACGTCTTTTGCTAACTTATACTAGGACTTTATATTTATGTATAACTTTATGCTTTATTATCTTAGTAGTTTCTTGATTCTGTTTCTATATCAGTTAATATTGGCTGATCTGATATACTAAAAGCTTTAGTGTCGATATTGGGACACCAAAGCTGGATCGCTGCATTTAGTGCTGCAAATGGTTTTTTGTACATTTATGTCAACTTCTGTCTCTTGCTTTAATAATCAGCACATGTTTTGAACCTTGTTCTTTCATATATTAAAGACAAAAGAGATAGTGGACTAGTAAATCAACAACTACAACCAAAAATGTAGGTTGCTGTTTGGAAAGTGTTCTCGATTTAGGAGCTTGTGTTGGAATTCTGACCTGATTAACCAGGTACGGTACCACAGTGGGGCGGCTGTGGCTGTAATGTGCCAAATTGTCACTGTGCCTTAAGGCAAGACACCTCATCCCCATTGCCTTCCTTGATTGAGTTTGTTGTTCAAGTGTGTGTGTGAATGGTTGGTGATGGTCGGAAGGGCCATTGGCACATACTGGTTGCTTTTTGAGTGTTCGAAAAGCGATGTATAGGTTGTCTCTGTGTTTAAGACATAATGATAATATTAACAATTTTATACAAGGAAAATGTTTAGTCTTTGGCCTAATATTGTCTGAGTGAACACGTCTTTTTTATAGAGCTCGTGTCAGCAGTGATTAGCATGCAGCTTTGTCTTTGATGAACGTCTATGCAAACAGATCAGGGCATAGTGAACAAAGTCACAGCAGCCAAATCTACATTTGTGCGCTGACTTACCTGCCAGCTCCTTTTGCACTGTGTGACCTGAAGTACGTCCGGTGTGCAAACAGTAACAGGAGCGCTTTTGTTCAAGCTTTTGTTTTCTAGGGAAGGCCAATTATCAATGCTTGCATAATTAATTGCCGTTCAAATTGTGTAAAATACATGAGGCATATTTACTGTCTGCAATTTTTCAACCATATTCCATCATTAATTACACTGTAATACTCAATCACTGGCGCTTGAACTAACAAGAGTTTAGCTGTTGTAGTTGCACAACCACATGATTAGTTTGCCATCTTATCTAGTAACAAAAATAACCCAGGTTCCATTCTGTCTGTGTGAAATTTGCGTGTATCTCCGTAGCCAGGTTGGGTTTCCTCGAGGCACAACTAGGAAATAAAGCAGAGGACAAAATACTCTTTTGAATACTTTTTTTAGGTAATTTAAGAAATATATAAAATTGACTTTGCATAATACGCATGTCACATATATTTTTAAAATATTAAATTGTTCCCTGATCAGAAGTATACCTTAAGGGTTTTTAGCGTGTATAAAAAACTTTAAACGCTACATCATTGTTTCTTCATCAAAATAAACCGGGACCGAGACGTGAATTCATTCAATAATATAATGCGTCACCGAAAGTAAAGAGAAAAAAGTAATGTCCTTAAGCTTTGGCTTCTGTCCATGTTTCCATAAAGGTGCCTCGGACATCTATTTTTGACATTTCACTGCTGTTCAACCCTTTTCATTGTTATCTGGTCCTTGACGAACACCGAACCTTTTCAGATTACCCTTTTACATGTTAAAAATGGAAAGAAATTGTTTTGATCCCAGATCAAACACCTCTCTCAAAGTAAATTCTATGTTCTTTTTAATGCACTGTGATTAATTATGATTTTAAGGCTACCCTGATTTGTTCAGCACTTGCCTGAGTTGCCTCGAACATGAATCGTGCTATACAAATAAACTTGCCTTGCTTATACTTGTTTGTTGTTGTATTGTCTCGTCCACTTATACAGCTTGTGTGTGTGTCCATCTCCAGGCATGCGTATCCTGGTCACCCTCCTTCTCGACACTCTCCCCATGCTGGGCAACGTGCTGGCACTCTGCTTCTTCGTCTTCTTCATCTTTGGCATTGTTGGCGTGCAGCTGTGGGCTGGCCTGTTGAGAAACCGCTGCTTCATGGGCGACGACGTCAAGATGTGAGTTTCTATAGTAACCACTCGGAATTGTCATAGCCGTCGATCTGCTGGTCTTGGTCGTGTCAGAAGTTAGCTCCCAACTGATTAGCTGCATTCATCCATCTATTATTGCTAAGAGCAGATCGATATGTCCAATACACTAATCCTGTTAGTTTTTTAATCAGGCTTGGAACTACAGCTATAAGCCCCTTTACAGCCTTTTCATCCCAGGCTTCGGCCTTTTTTTTTTTTTACACTTTATTTTTACACCTCTGGGTTTGAATGTGAATAGATACATATTTTCAAATGTTCAAAATGAATCCCGTATAAAAATAAAAAATTCGACCAAAAGTTTGTGATTTATTGCTACTCTCAATGGCAATAAAACAAATTCTGATTCTGAAAGATATTATAAAGTATTCTAATAACGGAGTATATTTACTGTTTAAATTATTATTGAACAGTTCATAATATAATGAGAAAATAATTGCCAATAACAAGACTATAAACAAGTGAACATTTATTTATGCTTTCCAATTATAATATATTATTATTTTATTTTATACTTTCCAGTTATGATATATCTGTGGCAGAATAAGCGGACCCTTGAAAATGCATTTTTAGATAAAAGTTTAATTAAAGTAGAAAATATGAAACAAATACATTTTGAATTGTAAAAAACAAGACTTAGTAACCCTTACAGTCACAATCTAGTGAAATGGCAATATTCCAGGCCTGCAGCCAGAGACCCGTGTTCTTGCTGGGGTAATTGGATTGACACTACACTGACTTCCCTGAAATCTCTCCCTGGCTTACCATTTTGCTCTGCTATGTGATTGACATAAATGGGATATTAGCGTCTCATTATTTCACAAAAGTGCTCCCAAAAGCAATGCATATATGTCCTTGTGTTTATATAAGTGCATCAAAGGCAACACAACGCATCACCTGGCATGATTTGTCTTCATATTTTGTGACTTTTTCTGACGCTGGATTTGCCTCCCACCTGAGCTGGGACTGTCATGTTCCATCACGGTTTGACTGACGGCCTCCTCCTCCTCCATACACGCTCACAAACACGCTTGCATAATATCACATAACACAATGTTCACCTTGTGGCCCGCGTCTGCTCTGGCCAACCCCTAACATAATAATCACTGACAGCTTGGTGTGGTGGTGGGAGGGTTTCAGCTACCGGGAAGGAAGGCGGCCATCTTTTCAAGGCACATGGTTAGCACAAGCTGATATAATGTATTCTATCTTACTGGAGAATACAGAGATTTATGTGGCTACTTTAACAAGATGTTTAAACAGGAGCTATATACCACTGTAGTTCTACAAAACTCAGCGAGAGCATACCATATTATTCATACAGATCATGTATTTATAATCCCAAAAACACCACACACTTTGAAACATTATGGTTTGGAACTCCTTTTCTCCAGAGGAGACACGACAACTGATGGAAATTAGTCACAAAAAGCTACAATAAGGTGTAATTACAGCTGCTCATTAATGCACACTGTCTAATACAAATAAGTTTTGCTTCCATAATGCAGTTTCACAAACCTCTTTATTAGGGCTGTGTTTTGATGCTGATATTTAGCGAACTAAGATTGCTCTTTTCCCACACTGCCAACTCTTCCCCCACTTATCTGAGTGACTGGCCATAATCCACACCTGCTATAAAAATAGATCCTTTTATTCTCAGGCTGAGGGCGAATAGCTATAGCTGTATCACAAACAGCACACCACAATGTCACCGGGTCATTGCAGGCTATATATTTTTACCAGACTGGTGCGAGATGAAAATTTTGGCTAGTAATCTATTTTTTCTCTGCATGACAAACAAGCAAATGACCTTTCCTAATAAGGAGTGAGGGAGCAGCGGTCTGGTGTGACCCTCTCTACAAAGATGATTGATTGCTTATCTCTGTGGCCCACCCTTCCTTTCTCTCCAGACTTCATCAGCATTTCTCTTTCATCTTTAGTGCTGTTTTCTCATTTCCTGCCCCTCCACCTGTGTAGTTTATGTTTCATTTGAGCTTTTCTGATAGGTCAACATACAGTGCCTGTGCCTACACAATAATTATCATTGATAGTCCACGGCTGTTCTTGTACTCAAAAAACATGCCCTCAACATTATCCTGCTGGGACCAGACGTTTATATACACCGTAGAAGGTGATCTTCCCCTTCCTCACTGAGTAAATCTTAAAATGACCAAATTTAGTCTTGATGATGAATTTAATTTGTGTGAATAAACTACTATAACATTAACTGGGCTGGTGCTAAGTGTACTGGGTGCAGCTCTGACTGTCACCCCCCCGACCCAGAAATGGATTAAGGGGAAGAAGATGGATGGATGGATGGACATTAACTTAGCTTTTGAAATGATTGATCATGCTCTGACTATAATAATGAAGGACGTATATTGTGCTTTTCATGAGTCATATATGACATTATTTGCTCACTCTGTACACTGTGGTGGGGAACTACTACTGTAGTCACAGCTGCCTTGCTGCATTCACACAGACACACACACACACACACAAGCACACACACACACACTCCGAAATCAATGTGGAGGTTGTGGGTCTTGCCTAAGGGCTAATGACAATTTGGGCTCTCTTGCTACTGAAATCTGATGGGATCAGGCTTTTACATGCAAGTGGTGCCACACAACGTACATTGTTATTTTTTGTTATGGGCAATACCTGGAGATTATATTAAGGCAGTAGAAAAAAAAAATCAAATCAATTACAAAACTATGATATAAATCAAACCCTGCCGCACAATTAATTTTCTATGTAGTAACATTATTTTGTTTGGAATTTGTTTCAGTGCAAACAATTGACCTGAACTTGGAAGGGATTTTTTTTGTAACACTCTTGTGTTCTTGTGTAGGAAATACAACGTTACTTTCCTCAGTGGTTACTACCGGCCTGAGGTGACAGATGATCACCCGTTTATCTGCTCTATGGAGCGGGACAACGGGATGCTGCGCTGCTCTGATGTTCCTCGGCGGCGTGTGGCCGGCACTTACTGCTCCCTGGATGCAGAGGAGGCCAGTCCCGAGATCAGACTAAAACCAGACCAACCCGCGCCTTGCGTCAACTGGTTTCAGTACTACAACGAGTGTCGGGCTGGGGAACTCAACCCACACAAAGGAGCTATCAACTTCGATAATATTGGATATGCATGGATTGCTATTTTCCAGGTAACAGTGACACTTTTGAGCCCATTTGTGGAGTGCTTTGGCCTCGATTTAGAATGGCTATTGTTGGAGAACCAAAATACAAAATAGTTTAGGAAGATTCATCTGGTCTTCTTAGTAGAATTAAAAGTTTCTGGTTTTTCTATACCAGTCATTATAAAGTTTTGTGTTATATTATTAAAGTTCTTATCACATAACTTGACGAAATGTTAAGTTGATGATCATGATCATCATTCTATTATCATTCTAACATCCGATTATATGTATTTTCCCAGGTGATCACACTGGAGGGATGGGTCGACATTATGTATTATGTCATGGATGCACATTCGTTCTACAACTTCATTTACTTCTTTTTCCTCATCATAGTAAGTACAGAGACACATCTGCACTCTCCAGCTGTGGGGCCTATGCTAGTGCAGCTTTGGCTGTCACTGATAAGTGATTAATTAATCATGGCAAAAGCACCCCCTGTGACTTTAGTTGGGGGTCCTAGCTTTTACAGGGAGATGAGATCAGAAACGACAGGCCTCACAGCCGAGCAGAAAGAGGACGGTTGCGACTCATGTATTACCAATATGAACCGCTGTTTGATCCCACCTTTAATAGAATTTCATGATACTCAAAGAGCTCATGATGACGGGTGGGAGTAATGTGTAAAATTATAATTGGAGTCCACCGATTTTAGTGTGGGTATTGGATGGATACAATACCAGGAACTGATACCACTTAACACAGCACATCTTTACGAAGTTCAATGATCACCATTTTTAGTATTGAACAGAGAAGATGGTTGTACAGATAACTGCATATCAAAATAAAAACATATTTCTGATGTATGAAATAATCTAAAATAGATGTGACAGAATATCAGCACAGTGTTTAAGTTCTTGTTGCAGGCTAACATTGCAAGTCACACAGCATGCACAAGTC
>JAPMNZ010937810.1:0-10554 GCA_029875035.1 Pomatoschistus microps | reverse complement strand
AGACTGACAGTAGGTTTGATTGACAACAGTAAAAGCATGGCACCTTGATAAGAATCACCTTTGTGGATGATGCGCATTGAAGAAACGCAGTATAGGATTATTTAGTTTTACATTTATTCAAAGTTTGTTTTTTCTGCTAAGTTTATCAACTCGCAGCAGTCGCAGTACGATGTTCTCCAAACAAACACATCATGCTCTTCCAAACCACATAAAGTCCGGTGCTTGGTCCTGCGCAGCCCGCCTCGACCGCTCCTGGTGGTCGTGGGGAAACCTGGTGTTGGCAGGCGTCTCGTGGACCTGCTTCTTAACGTAATCACTCTTAAAGATACTGATGTCTTCTCCAGCTTTGGGTCGGGTGTCGTCATGGTCGAGCGAGAAATGAGACTTGTGCTGGCTATCCTCAAAGTGCTTACGATGCACACGGACCTCAAGACAAAGTGCAAAGTCTTTTCAATCCAGATTAAGAAGAGGATGAGTGTTTTGGTGCTCATTCTTACCTCGCTACAGATGAAGACACTGTTTTTCAAGGCATATTTGTTGTCATGATCAGAGTAAGGATATTCTCTGGATTGCTGTGGAGAATGAAACAAGGAAATCAGTATCAAATCAAAACCAGTCTGCACTTGTTGATTACTCTTTTTCTCTTGACAGTTGGGGCCGATACTCATCACTATTGTAGTCTCTGGCAGAGAGCACCTCCCCAGATGGGACACAATCATTACGGAGTCTCTCACATCTCATTCCAACTGAGCAAAAGGACTGAGAAAACAACCAACACGGGCCCAAACAACACAAGGACTTTTCCCCCGTTCAACACAAGTCTGAAATGTGAAAAAAATGTCACGGTACTTTGTAAATTTGACCAAATACTTCTACACAAGCAACTAATAATGAAGTGGTTGTGGGAATATGTACTCACTATGTATAATACAGACACTGAGGAGAAGGAAAATTAGATAAAATATGTCCAGATGGGACAGACAGGCGTGCTCTGAGGCAGCCTTTCATCTCTATAGGCACTGAGTCAGATTGCACCAGTCAGAAGATGACCATAGACCAGATGTGAGGTCCTACATCTGTCATCAAAATAGTAGAATTTCAAAATGTAGCTGAAACTATGCACTTTAGATGTTTGGAAACATTTTAGATATACATCATTCAACATTTTTCCTGCAGTTGAGTTAGATCCATATTTTATTGTTCCAAGAAACGTCCAAATGTTCCTATGCTAAGGTTCCTTTCTTACTGATCCACCAAAAGGAAAGTCATTTCTTATACGCATTTACAGTATTCAGAAGCAGATTCACTTCCTCCCTCTGGTGGTACTATGGGGAGTTACAGGCGAAACGTATTTTTTTACCCTTCATATTGTTTTGCCATTTCTCACATTCTAAAACATGAAATGACAAAGTTATTTCACAATTTCTAATGTCCAAAAAGAATAAATTGAATATCTTCTTTAATAAAAGCTAAATCAAAACAATCTTGTTATTGATTATGAAGGACATAGCAACACAACATATTTTGAGGGCACTGTGAATGACCTGGACTTTCTTTTTGCAGGTAACATTAATACATAAGCACTTATTTGTATCCCTTTTGTGATAGGCCAGTTTTCAAGGGCAATAACATGGGCCCTCACAGGCTTCCACTGTTGTGTGTGATCATTCCAAAAAGCCATGTAACATAAGCACAATAGTATACCCTACATTATCTCCACACCTGCTGAGATTTCCATTTAGGATAGTGCACCGTGCGCAAAGCCGGCGGCACTGTTGATTTCACTTGAGTCAGCATGAAGCCGGTGCTGGTACACGTCTCTCGACTTCCCACCTCACTCCCCGCTGAGCCTGGATGAGCGAACTGCAGAAATAAAAAAAGGACAAAGAGACTATAACTTTCTTTCAAGTCCCTACAACTACACAACAATTTTGCACAAAAGAACATCTCACCCATTTTCCACCACGGCTGTTTGGAGAAAACTGCCTGCCTTTTGTCATTTTGACAGAATGGAGCCTTGATCGAGAGCTTAAACTATAACAGGGGCACAATCTGAAAAGTCGCAAGACCGGTGACCATGGAAACGGCCTGTAAACTACCTGAAATCTGACCTCGGTGTGTAATGGAGAAGTGAAAGGACAAACTCACTTTCATTTACAGCCGTTTATTAAGAAACCACGTACAAACAATACATTTAATGAAAGCAAAAATTTTATATTTAATCACAGAAGCAAAATATGACAATTTAAATAGATGGCAAAACAGTTAAAACATTGAATAAAGGTAACATGTTTTATTCAACAAATGCCTAAACATAATGATTAAAATTCTCCAAACCAAAAAAAAAATCAGACAAAAGGAATAGAAAGGAGGAATAGAGCAGCAAGAGCCTTTTGAATGAGAATGGGAGTGAATGTCGTGTTTTGTCAGTTGTGATTTGTTTGTCTGTATAGTCTCATTTTGCTAGATCCTGATTTTTTGTCTTGCCTTTTTTATACTAATTCATACTTGTATAATTTGTGATATTAGCAGAAAACATTTGGAGTTGTAATTAGGCCATATATTTTGTTCTGAATTAAATAATGGCATAATATATCATGTAATGTGACATTGATTGTCAAGGATTAAAATAATGCAAATAAAATCATTAAAATAACAGAGAAACAATAATAAGAAAAAAGCCCTATTTTGTCATAGTTGAAAATTAACACAAATAATTATGGTTAAACGGGACATTATTTGGTAAAATTGAAGCCAATTTAGCATGACAAAACAACAATATCTATCAAATACATAAAAAAGTGTTACAAGCATAAAGTTGGATTAAATAATGTATCGAGAGAGTTAGTATTTCCATGTTACCATGATCCTTCAGCTCTCTCTCTGATCACTGGGATTGACTCTGGGCTTGTGTCTCTGGAGCCACAGTCTGCAGGATCTCAGGAGCGCCGGGCTTTACTTTGTGTTTCTTCATGTGTCTGAGCACCCGGTGCCACCTGTGGAACATGCTTTGTGAGTTATAGAACAAAGAAGAAAGAAGCAACAGTGATTTGAACTCAATCATTCATTCTGGTAAACAATGTCTTTGTCTTTTCAAAGTCAGACGTCAGGAATTCATCTTTTATAAACACTTTTGAAGCAACTGTGGTTAAAGTTGAACTCATCATTCTAACAGTTTTTTCAGGACTCAAGTGATTTTCCACCTGAATGTTTTGGTTATCTGAAGGCTGAATCTACTGGTGCCGTGGCAGGAGCTGATTGGAGTGTATCTGATTCCTCCATGGTATAAAATCTCATGCACGTAGCAAATATGACTCTTTGCAACATTATTAAATGTCTTCTGTCTGTATTTAATCCAACGCAGCTTCAGCCAATGTTTGTGAACTCTGGTGAAAGAACCAAACGAGTGACCACTGGTCCACTGGGCGCAAACGTTCAGATTCGTTGAGGACTTTTGTCTTTTTAATTGTGAGTGAGTCCAGTAGAAATGTTCAGTTTGAAAGAGTAAGGAATGATGTTGTTGTTAAAATCCCAAGCAGCGTTTACAGCATGCAAGACAACATTAGATATGTGGTGTCAAGTTAATAATAACGCTTTAGACTTTTTATCCCCAAAATATAAGATAAGATGAACTTTATTGATGGATGTAGAAATGTCCAATTATTTACAATATTGAGCCACAAACAGATACAGTTTGTTCTCAGCATCCAACAAAAGCACATGAACGCATACGTCTCATGAACACACACTGCCCTCAAAGAAATCTTCCGACCAAACTGAACACACACATACAGCTCATTATATGAATGTGGCACATGCACATTACAAATCAGACACCTGAAGCACATCACTGATTCTCTCCACAAATGCTTGCACTCTGATAGCAGAATGAGCCAGTTTTCAGAGATTGTAATTATAGCTCGGTGGCATTGGGTGTGTATGTGTAGCTTTGTTTTATCTATTTTTGCAGTGGTCAAAGTAGTGGGAAAAGAAAACTGTGACTCATCATCATGTTGCCGGGGTAAATCCTCCAGGAATAGATGCAGATCAGTTTTGAGTCAGATTTTCAACACTTTTGACACAACCCATTATACATTAGTATAGAATAGACTATACTAGATACTAAAAATAGTCATGAAAAAATAGTACTTCACAGACAGGACAAAATTATTTGGAATGATTCTCCAAATCTGCAGACTTACAAATGTGTAAAACTGTCTAAAGAGAGGTCTGAGGTGTCTGAAGATGAAGAAAAAGTTCATTATTGTCCTTTATAAAAGGACCCGCAAAATAGAGCTTTAAGTGGCAACACTATTTTTGAGCTCTGTCATAATTGCAATCATATTATATCTAGTCTTTATCTCAGGAAGAACAAGGTAATGACAACGAAAGACATGAAGCAGTTCGATCCATTCTTGTGGTGGGGAAAAAAAAAAGATTTTTTGTTTTCTCTTGTTTTTTGCATTAATTGAACAGCAAGTTCAAAGGAAAATGGTGTCACATCCACCGTGTTTTTGCACTACAGTTAATGTGCAGACCATAATAAATGTGATATTTGAGTATTATTCAAAGGTTTTACAAAAATTGAGGAGAACAATATTAGGAACATGACTCTTAATATATCGCAAAATTGAATAGAATTAAATCACAATACTTGCTGTACCACAATATGTTAAGAATCGCAATAAAATTGAATTGTGGCCCAATTATCGCAGAATACTAAATTGTAACATTTTAGCCATAACCCACCCCTAATTTCTTCACAGTCATAAAAGAAAAAACATACAAAGCATGCAACATTGAGTGATGTTTAAGAGGCCATTTGGACCATAGGATTATTCAAACGTACCTCTCTTGTGTGTTGTTATACTCATTGATCCTGAAGGCCTCCTCTCTCCTCCTGTCCATCCAGCACTGCAGCAGCTGCTCATTCTCCCTCTGGACCTGAGCCAGCGTCTCCTTCAGCCGCTCCTTCTCCTTCTGCAGAGACACCAGCTCCTTCCCTTGACACTCCACTGTGAACTCATACTCCGACAGGACAGACTTCATTCTGTTGCTGCCCTTTGCCAAACGCAGGGCCTCTTTGTGGAAGTGGCTAACTCTGAAACGCAGAGTAATGTTAGCGGGAGTGGCATCTCAGTAATGATGTATACAACAATGTGTGTTTAGGACATTAGCTTATCTTACCGTGACTGCCAATATTGTATCTCAGCCTCTTTTAAATACAGGACAGCAGTCAGGTCCGAGACTGTCTGAGAAAGCTAAAAAGAAGTCAATAATTAATGACATATTGTAAGTAATGGTAAAATAGCAACAGAAGCCAGCAGAGTTTGTGTTGTAGTGTCATTGAGCAAGACTTTTCCATCTGGTAACTAAACTAACAATAAATAAAAGCCCAAAACAATCATTTAAAGTAGCCTATAATTATAGCCTGTTCGTCCATGGGAGCAGATCCCTCTCTCAATATGGACCTACCTGTTTTCCCAGTGGGTGCTGTTTGTTTCTTGATGATGCAGGAGGGTCTCAGGACAGTGAGGATCCAGGACATTCAAGGACGTTTATTAATATTTATGGACATTGGTAATCCAGCTTCCTATGAACCAATGGCTCCTATGTGTTTGTTATTATTGCATTCCCTGTGTTCAGTCACGTGAGACTATGGTCATGTGGTCACAAACATGCATTCTTTTCAAAATGTAACACAATCGAAGTTGCAGACATCACCTTTAATTGTTTGTGGTTGTTTTTAGATGTACTGTTTGTTTGTAAATGCCCAACCAGGGACAGGCATTGAGAATCGGCCCTGGTTATAATTTAGTGTAGTGTGAACCGACTCAGACTTTGAGGAGCACAGGGACTGGCCTCCTGCTGGTGCCCAGAGTCAGGACTAAACATGGGGAGCAACATTTCAGATTTATGCAGCTAAAATCTGGAAATCTACTTTGATAATGTTCAAATCCAGGTTAAGCTGCGCAGACAACTGAGGGATTGTATCTCCACTATTTTTGATGTGATTATTTATCATTTTAATGCTTTGTACGATTGTTCCGTTACGCACTTTGAGTTGTCTTGTGTATGAACTGTGCTATACAAATAAATCTACATGTATAATTAAATACATACAAACATGGAATGGAAAATTCCTTTTTCGCCAAACTGGGAGAAGTCAACCTCACTTTGCTGGGCTTTGGGTGACTGGTTTGTACACTTCTACTTTTTATTTATTTATTTGACAAGGACATTGTAGTCATACATAGTTACATTATAAAAATGCAGCTGATACGATACATGCAGAGTGTATAGCTAATGCTAATTTTCAACTCGTGTCCCTGGTTGAGCTTTTTCTACAGTGCAACACATTAAACAGAAAGAATAAAATAGGCCTAGCCCTAAAACACATATTTACAACAGTGATCTACTTTTCTTTAGGCTGCTCTATAACTAGTATTCAATTGGGAATTCGATCCCGTTGTGGAGATTGTTACCTGTTTACAAATTCTCTCCAAACAAATGCAACTACAATATTTTTCTCAAGGCTACAGATCAATAAAGGCCATCTAACCTTCTCTGCTAGGCGTTCACTCTCTCTCAGCTTCAGGTGAAGGAGTTTGGTCTGTCTCCCATCATCAACTCCAGCGTTTTCTAGGCTGCAGAGATAGACCAGAATGATCAAAGTATAACACAACAAGTAACACCACAGATACGTATAACATGATGAAACAAAGCCGACCTTTTGGAGTGCATCTCCTCCCATATTTGACTGCGAAGTTCGAAACGCTCCTGGGTCTCACTTACTAAAACAACAAACTTACATGATTCTGCAAACAAGGAGTAAAGCTGAATGAAACACACTCCTTACAGCGGGTGAAGACGCCAGTGAAGGGCAGCTTCTCAGTGCGGTCCCTGCGGCTGAGCTGCGAGCGGAGGTGACTTTTCCAGGTCGTCATTGTAGAAACTGTGTGTAAAAGTGTATCCAGAGGCGTCAGGCTGCAGACCTCTGTCATGTGACCTCACTCCAGCGGCCCCTCACGTCACAACAATCAGTCTATGGATCATGTATGTCTCATTTACTCAGCAAAAAAACCAACTCCACAGTCAAATTATTAGAAACCTTAACACATCAACCTTAAATTCTTGTCTCCCTTTAGTGCCCTTTCTTTCACTTTAACCTCTCTCAAGTCATATAATCATATCTAATACCTCACATCATTCTTATTATGAATGTCACTTATTTCTGTATATATTGTAAATATCCTTGTTTCTGTTTTTGTTGTTTTTATGTGTCAAAACTTATGAATAAATAATAAATAAAAAGTCTCATTTACTCACGCTATGATACATCCATGCTCACATCGCCCAAAAGCAACAGAAAGTCTAGATAAATATTTGGCTTCTTGTTGACTTTTTGTGTTTGAGTGTGTGTGTGTGTGTTTTAATCTCTCAATCAACCATAAATAATATGTATCAAGACATACAACACTTAATTTCAAATAAGTAAAGTTAAATCCATGTTTCAGATTTATCCCAACGAGTTTGAACTATTTTGAAATATTTGTGTCACAACCAGTAAATAACATCATCAAAAAGACTTTATTTTATTCACACTATGCATACAAATACATGAAGACCTGTTAAATTAAAGTGAGCTAAATTAAAGTAATTTAGCTCAGTCTATATATTTTGTACTGTAAAGTCATACAGTGTTCCCCAACCTTTTTTAGCCGTGGCACAGTTTTCATTGAAAATACCATGTCATGCAAAATGCAAATGACACACCACCAGCTGAAACTGGTACAGACATGAACCAGGAGCCTTTATGAACAATGTAAAATGATTCTCATCAAAGTGTACAACATAGAAAATCAAACAAGCGCATAGAAGACTTTCTAAACTTCTCACATTATTTCTTGTCACATTATTTTGATCCCTCACTGGGTGAAAAACACTGAAATCATGTACTTCCAGTAAGGATGGATTATAGTATACTTGTACTAGCGGTATGTATGATATCATATTTGTATTACCAGTATGGATTGTAACAACAACAAAACATATAAAAAAAGTAATTGTATATTTTATTTATGATGTAGTACATCCGGGTTACCAAGAAGCGTTGATATTTCCCTTACTACACGAGTATTTAAATGTTGTAGTAGTAATATTTATCAGCGCTTTGATACCCGTAGCAAACAAACAAACTTATAAACAAATCAGAGTATTTACAAATTAAAGTAAATTCGTTGTAAATAGGGTTTACGAGAAAGTGTACCTATGTTTTGAAGTAGACCCGGAAGTGATAGCTAGCTGATTAGCAACTGTTAGCTTCAAACACAGGAGAAGCAGCTGGAACATCACGGAATAAACACAAACACGGGTCTGTGGCTGAATCATCGAAAGAAACATTCTGCTCCTAAACTATTTTACAGCCGATCTTCTGCACTGAGTCTGTCGAAATCTGTCGAACCTGCAGGAATATACCCAACTTTTTTCCAGGTTGTTGCTTGTGAGCCAGCAGGTTCTGAATACTGACAATTGTCCTAGGTACATCTCTAAAATGATCATTAGATGGTTATTCCATTAGACATCGGTCTCTGATTCCTGTTTGTCTACAATGAGCTCCTCATCGGCCGGGGACAGGGAAGCTGACATCCCTTATGACAGCTCCATGGAGGACAGTGGACATACATGCACAGGAGAAAGCAGTAAGCAGGTGAGAGCTCACATGTGCAGCTGCATTTGTATACAGACAATGTACAACAATCTGACCGCATAACATCCACGTGCAAGCTTGTACCAAATAAGCTTTGAAAAAGAACCTATCTTAGTATTGTCTATGTAGAATGTTCCAGAATAAGGAATGTTCCTGAACGAGGCAAGTGTATTATGTGTGTTGCACAGCAAACACACAAACAAATCATACAAAGAAAGAATCAATCATACAAGGCATTGAAATATAGAGGTGTAGATATGTATTACACCATGTATCACATTTTCAGGAAGACAATTCCAGATTTTAGCTGCCTCATGTTTAGTCCTGACTCTGGGCACCAGTACAAGGCCAGTCACTGTGCAGATGACCCACATCCCCATATACAATATAAACTAATGCTCAATGCTTGTCATCCTGCAGGACACAATGGTCTGTTCTGGCAACAGTGAAATAAAGAGCAGAGCTGTGGTGAAGTACTCTGCTGCCCCACCTCCCACTAGTTACGCAGTTCTCCAGGAGAAGACTGACCTGAAGCTGCCCCCTGCAAACTGGCTCAGGGAGAACCCCCAGCTGGGCACAGCAGGCACCACTGTGTTAGGCTCCAGCAGTAAGAGCAAACCCTTTTCTAGGTAAACACTCTATGTTCGTGTAACTATCGGGGTATACACTTGTATGTATTATGTGATTATAGGAGGGCATGCTGAGGTCATGGTCCTGAATTAACCAAACATGCTCATAAGTGGTTGGCCTGTAAGATATAAGATGGACAGAGTAGAAGGCAAAGATTCAATGAAGCAAGAAATATCAGAGTGTGGACAGCATCTCCACCCAATACAATCTTTGTGGAGAGTTTTTATAGCGTCTGTTTGTGTCTCCTAATCCAATAGGAACCACAGTTTAACTGATTAACCGATTGAAACATGTCACCATAAGTAAAATTCTGTAGTCAAGGGGTCTCAAGTTACCCTAGGGCCGCATGAGGTCGAGTCATGGTGAAGCTGGGCCGCATTAAGGGTTATGTTTATCACATGTTTGTGCAAAATATATGAACATTGGAGCAAATTGACCCATGCACATGCAGAGATAAAAAGAAAGACCCAACGCTATTTCACTTCTTTTGATACACCTACGTATCACTAGTTTCCGCTTTGCACACGCAGTTTAGCTCCTGAATAAATATGATATGCTTCTACATTTTAAGTTGTGCATGTTCTCATTCTTCAACATTAACAGTTGTGAAAGTAAAGGTTTGGACTCAAACCAAGAATCAAGGACAGTTGTATAGTTCATTGTTTGTATGAATGTGAGTTTTTATACCACATCATCAATTACTTTTATTGAATATGATATAATTGGTATATATTTCTATGGTCAAAATTACTTCAGCTATTTGAGGCTCAGTGTTGTAGATGAGTTTAATGTTTTCTTTGAATTATTTGTTACCTTTAAAACGATGTATAACGAGCCATATTTGCACAGACTCTCAGTGGGGGCCGCTCTGTCATTAAAGTTTGATGTCCACTAGAGGGCCACAAAATACCTTTGCTGTAGTCAGACATCTTCTGTAAACACGTTGACATTTCCAGTGGTCAGGAAGTCTAGCTCTTCTTGGCCTAAGTTTGGACAAGTTAATCTTATCGCCTTGTAGGAATCCACTCAATCCAGTCGGTGTAGACTTCACAAAATCACGATTTCACACACTCTCCACTGAGGAGTCAATACAAACACAACAGGAACCTATTTCTTTTTTTAACTTTTCACAGAATTTGTCCATGCCAACAAACCAAAAACACGCGCAAACTTCCTCACATTTGCTCACTTCTTTACACAATCGTATCACAATC
>JAPMNZ010937791.1:0-11335 GCA_029875035.1 Pomatoschistus microps | reverse complement strand
ACTTTTTTGTTTGTCTGTCTGTTTTGTTGTCTTTAATAAAGATATTTTTGATATGGATATCGCACGTACCAATATCGCGATAACGATATTTTTTTGATATATCGTGCTGCCCTAATTAGATTGTTTTAATAAATAAAGATTTAAAAATTGTGAATATATTCTATGAATATTGTGTAAAAACTTTTCACCTTCAGTCAAAATCCGTCATGAGGCTTTGTACTCGTCATGACCAAACTGACCCTAACCCTAACCCTAACCCTAGTAACAGTATCCCCTGATAACAGTTGTATTCCAATCCATCAGACACACACATAAACATTGGACACACAAGAAAATCAGGTGTTTTACAAATTGGAAACTGAAATCAAACTTTATTTTGACAAAGGCTCATTTCATCCTCTACTTTTGATGAAATTGAGTTTATTACTAATACTAATCATTATCAATCCCCAAAACAGTACGCAAGTGAAACCAAAGTATAGAACTACTTTCAACCCTTTTCCGAACACAAACTGCAGTATTTTGTGTTGGTCTCCAAAGGCTGTCCGTTGTGCAGAGTTGTGATTGCCAGTTTCAGCTGGGGCTTCCTTCCCGCTGGCCACGACTTCATCTGATTGTCTCTAATTAGACTCACGTTCCCCACCTAATCTCTACAAACACACTGCACACAATCATTTATGTCGGAGCGGCCAAATGTTGTTTTCATTGGATAACATCTATTTCCATGAATTTAAAATGTTCAGTTCCGCAGCAGGGGCTCTGTGCTATCTGTTTATCTTGCTACTTGCTAAATCCTTCTTCTAAACGCGTCGGAGCGACTCGGTGAGTTGGTAAACCACAGTATTTTTATTTTTTTCAAAACAGTCTTTGAAGTGAATGACTCAAGCCGGTGCAATGATATGTTTTAGGAGCTCGACTTTGGCCGCCGTAAATCCAGATTCTTGGCACAAGCCGGGGACTCGGGGTTTGGAGTTGGCTCGTGTACAAGTGCTGAGCCACAAAAGGAATCCCAGGCCTGATTATACATTAACCACATGTGGTAATGACACGGCACTAAACGCTCTGGCACAATTTAAAAACAACTCTGTGGTGTTAGTGATACAGAATACTGCATGTGGAATTAGACGTCTTATTTGGACATCTATCAAATGAAAAATTCTCAAAGGAACGTGCATCACCCGCTCATCACAGACATACATTTTCAGGTATCCATGTTAGTTAGTTACTGTCCCTGTAGCGAAATTTATCCTCTACTTTTAACCCATCCTTCATTGCCACTAGGGCTTCGGTCAGGAGCAGTGGTCACCATAGAACAGTGCCCAGGCACCCATCTGCAGATGTTGATGCTTGGCTTGGTCAGAACCGGAGCTGAGGAGCTGGAGGATGTTGCCTATTGTATTCGTTTTAAGTGCGAAACTAGAGAACCCGAAGCAAACCTACACAAACACTGGGAGAGCATGCAAATTCCACTCAGAAAGGCCCTGTTCCGATCAGGACCTAAGAAGCAAGAGTGCTGTCAACTCAGATATCGTACCGCCCTCATATCACCCATATTAGAGCTGGGCAATATCATGACATTATATCACAGTATGAGAAGAAAATATCACAATAACATAATAAACCATAAATATAGCTTTTCACCTGGCTCATGAAAAATGTATGTGTGTGTAGACAGTTAAAATGTAACAGTGAAGTGTAGAGTCACAGTGAATATTCCAGTCTGAATAGATGTGTTTTTTAAGTGCAGTTTGGAAATGTGGGAGTGTCAGTGTTGCGGAAGAAGAGGAAGGCTGTTCCAGAGCTGGGGAGCCACACAGAGAATATACTGCTGTTTTTACATTGAATACTGTTATCAGAGGTTTTCTACAACTTGAGAAAAGTCCTTTTAGGAGGGAAGCTTGTTGCTGTCTGTTTCGAACAAATGCTACCACTATTTCAGATTCATACCGTCTCTCAAAATGTTACCACACAAATACTAATACATCGCCGAGCCCTATTGCATATTCACACAAATATTTGGATAGAATAAGAAGCATTGACTGGAAAGTGGAGACTTAAAAAATCATGTATCGTCTTTCCTAGAATGTAACAGTTTATAAAGCAGTATCTTTTATCTTCAGACAGGCAACTTGAAGCAAGTGTTAAAGCTTTGTAGAGGCACCCCCACTCACAACAATATTGTTAGCATCTTATTGAATAAATGTTAGATGTACAAATGCCTGATGCAGATGTGGAACATTCCAGGCAAGGAAAAAAATCATAGTGAAGATAAAGGTGGCTGACCCTCGACCAGGAACATTTTATGACCTTTAAATCAGGCCCATACTGTATGTTGAAGGAATAATGCATTTGTTCTTGACATTCAAAATGTTTTTTACAAATGATGAATGTATTAGTATTGTATTAGCTGGCCTGCATGGTGTGAACTAAAGCAGGCAGATGAGGGGGCATCCAACCCTTTCTCACTCATGTAACAGCGGAATGTAAAGGAGAGTCTTGTCGGCGGACAATATGACAGTGACCGTGAATCTTAATCTCAATCTTAATGAATAAGTTATACATTTGAATACAGTTCAATCTTAATGTGGAAGGTGTTTTAATACAGACCACCTCTCACATGACCCTATAGCCACGGTATTACCTGAGATTTGTATAGAAGCATTACAAGGTTCTCATGTTCTCATCAAGAAAAACAAAACAATACAAAAATGTCCACCACCGAGCCTATCTGTGTGGAGTTTGCATGTTCTCCCTGTGTCTGCTCCGGTGGCTCTGCTCTGCGAAAAGCGCCATATAAATAAAGATAACTTATTAATCACAAAACTATTTCAACACCTGACAACACCTGACATTAAAAACATCATTTTGAACCTGTTGTGTCCACTTGTATCTCCTGCGTCACCGCTTTTCAGAGCCGGGACGCCGTGATCCAGGACCAGACCCTGCTCTGTATCATGCTCTGATCCGTCCACCTCTGCAGCCCCCCTCAGTGCCTCAGTGCCTCAGTGGCTCTGTGCAGTGTGCCTCACCGTGTGCCTCACCACTCGCCTGTCACCGTGCTGACAAATGTGCCCCATAAAAGCACAGCGCACAGTTGTCAGTGACGCGCAGGCCACCATCGAAAGGGCGCAGGTAAACTCGAACTTTGTGGGAATTGACAAGTCGAAGTGGGTGATGTTAAGCTTCCATAGGTGGCCTCTTTTATGTTTCCGACCGAGGAATAAAGATGGGGCTCATTCCGAATAATTTATCACATGCATCAGAGATTTGATATGTTTACTTCCATGAACGTCCTTGCGCTGTGTGGAATGTGTACACAGTATGACAAGAATCTGCTTTAGCTATGTGGGGGTCGTCTATTTTGTTTTGTTTTGAAATAAAAATGTATCATAATATTCCAGGCATGTGACTTCCACTGATGGTCGATCTGCAATTGCACCAAAAAGTTGCTAATCAATTGTCCATTTTTCAATTTAAGCTACAAGTGGAGATTACGATCATTGAGAATACACAACAATGCTTTGTGATTTGATGCAGAAAGCACACATCGTTCTATTCCATTCACTACAAGAAAGAAAATGATTGCACCTTTTCCTGAGTCAAGATTTTAAAGATTTGTGTGAGCTCCCAAATAAGACCAGGGGCTCAACAGAAGAGAAATATATCGTTAGTCAAAAAAACAAAATATGGTTTATTCTGGTGCGGTCTATTTGCCCGCCACACAGGGCACAATCTGACAGCAATACCAAGAAACTACTACAGGCACAATAATGGGAGCCGCCAAATTTGAACAAAAAAATCCTCCCAGAATGAGAAATTCTGAACAATACATCAGATGTCAACACTTTATTAGAGAACTCTGAGACAAACCTTTCCCAACTGGACAAGAATGTTTTACTTTCTTGAATTTGACGCCAAGCCAACCTTACATTTATTGAAGTTTTCCTTCTCAGCTCAGCAACAGAGTCTGATGTATGAGTAGTAAGTCATTTGCGTTATAGTTTGTTAGGAGACATATCTTATAAAATGAATGTTTGTGAAAAAAAAAAAAAGAGAGAGAGAGATTCTGAAAAACTATGTGTCAATTTAAAAATGTGAATTCTTAGATTTTCTCATCTAACACACACAACAGTGCATGGTCACAGTCCATAATGGGTCTTACCTTTCTTAATGTCTCATCTTGAACATAGTCTTCCTCTTGGGCTTAATTCCACAGCTCTGGCCTGTCACGCGAGCACACATCTCCAGCTAAAACAAAACAAAACAGAGATTTCAGTGGATAAGTCATCACAACTTTTCCGGCACAGCTCCATCACTGGCCCGAGCCCATGTGGTCTCACTGTGAGGCTGGCTCCCTTCAGAGCAATCACTGGTGACAAGCAGAGAAGTGGTACGCGACAAAAACAACCAAACAAATACTCTGGAGAAGCACAACATGGCTCTATATATATCAATATAGAACGCATGTTACAGTACCAACTTATATCGAGAACATTTAGTAGTTGCTTTACTGATTTCTGATGTCAGGGGTTACACTAGTAAGAATATTACCAGTTTGACTCGATGATGACCTCTCATAAAGAGATGACACATTTCTCATTGATAATTCTGAATGTTTTCTTATTTCAGCCATTGTAGGAAAAGAACAGCATGTTGGTTATGTAAATAGAAAAGGAGGAAGAGATGAGTAAAAAACTGTCAGGTGAAGGCAGGAGTAAGAGGTGGGAGAATGTTATGTTAAGCCTATTCGCATCCCATTACATTTGTGCTTGTTCCTTGAGGTGTTACTATGCGGAGAGAAGCCAGGATTTCTCAGGGCAGTGAGTCACTCTGGTGAAGTGTTTCCCTTAAGAGCATTCTTGACAACGTATACGAAGGCTTCCAGGTTATTCCAACGAGCCTGTGAAACATCTACAGCTTTGTAAAGGAAACAGAAACAAAATATTGTTGAGCATTCGAAAGAGCAGCGTGGGGCTCTGGGCAGATGGCCGTCTGTCCAGAACACACCAGGCGGGATGTGGGCATGGCACCAGAAAAACAAAACAAGTCAGAGGGAGGGCACCGGCCTCCGAGGGGCATTTCACATGACAGGGAAATAATCTGTGGCCCTGGGAGCTGGGATTTACTGGTATGTGTTTTAGTGGCGCTCTGACTGTAGTGTACATTACAGCTGTGAATCAATATATCTATCGTCATTAAGCAATATCTAGCAATACACAAAAGGAGGAAAAAGGCTAAGGGGTAAGACAGCAGTGCCAAAGGTTTACTCGATTCACAAATACTGAAGTCAGTTAAAATAGCATTAATTTTCTTATAACAAAATGATTCTAATCTAAATGTGTTCTGTAAAACCCTCTGCCTGCACAGTTGTGTTTAACACTCAAAATTAGTTTTGACAATGGTGTGACATTCTGATTCAGACACATTCACAGTCACACACAAACTTCACCGTAAAAACCATGGAATACTGGAGTCTGCACACAGGAGGAGATGTGTGCCACACCAGCAAGCAGCATTTAAAGGTTCAAGTCCCAGGACACCCCTGTGGGTTCAGCCCCCCAACCACCATCTCCTCTGGGTTAAGATGTTTGGTGCAGACACATCTGGAACAGAAAGCACAGGCCCACGCTGCTACTCAGTTTAGATCAACAAGACCAACAACTGAGGCTCCAGTGGTGACGAACTGTTGGAGCTGAAGCTGAAGCTCCAAACCTCAGGTGAAAGGACGGAGCAGAGCAATGACTATAGTTCCACTTCTTCTACAACACTGTGTCTGCCAGTGACAGAACATGAGCAGCATCCATCCAAACTGCTCCAAACTGCTCCAGATGCTGCAGGAGCTCAGGTTAGAGCTTTGATCTTCACTGCAGGCGGTCTGCTACTCAGCCTCAGCAAACACAAGGAGCCTGAAGAAAGCTCTGAGACAAGCAGATGTGAAGGAGCTGAGGTGGGTTCTGAGGCGCCAATAATAAACCAACACCAGCCATCACTCATCTGCAGCAGAGGTTCCCAAAGTGGGGGTCGTGGGGCACAATACACTGCTAAAATACACAACATAAAATCTAATCTAGTTTTTTGATGCTTCAAAATATTCAAGTCCAAGGTTCAACTTTATTGTCCCCTCAGGGAAAGTGTTGCACAGTCCCTTCAGTGCAATGATCCAAAATAATACACAATGGTTAAAGACCACAGATAAAAAACAGTGTTTACATATTTAAAAAATTACAATATTAAGTTGTACACATCACTGGGGGTCTAGTATAATGGTCAAATAAAAGAAAAAAAGGCCAAAAAAAATAATTATCCTCTGAGTGACAAGATTGCTGTGTTAAAAAAAAGCAGGATGGATCATTCAGATTACGCATTTGAATTTAAACCTGATTAATAATGTAAACAGAAATCCTTACGAGCATGGAGCATCTTTGTGAGAGGCACACTTTGATATCACAAAGATCTGATTTACCCAATAAATCCTGCAGTCCTCGGGTCACCTTGACATTGGACTGTGCGTGTTACTTTTCTGATTCACTTATTATGTATTCTGACACACGGTTCACCTTGTGTAATTGTATGAGTTTAGTTTGCGTGAGATGCAATGATTGAGAAAATTGTTTTAATCTCAGTGTCATATGAGGTGAGAGCTGCAATGTAAACATGTTGACAAGTGGAGTATAATGTAATATTATCAGGAGAGATGAAAGTGTCTGGAAATAAACTGCTTTGGTGTCGGCAGGGGAAAGTGGTAACAACTTGAGTAACAGATGAGATTTCCCATCTCTCTGCTGTGTCCTTTCCTCTCCGTCAATCACACCACCTCTGCAGGGGAGGATTTCAATTTCACACTTGGCTGGGGTGCATAACACACAGCACTTAAACACAGGCACCGTACTCAAAATGGATCAACATATGTATTCATCAACAACCTAAGGAGCAGCGCCAATGAGCACCAGCTGCTAATACGTTTTTGCAATCAGGCAGAACAACTTTATTATTATTTTACAACCTGAAAACGTGCGCCTGTCTCTCACTTTTGGACTATAGAGGCTTAAACGTGTCAAGGTGCACTGTTCATTTGTAACCAGGTGATAATACTGAGAAAAGTATAAGCATTTGAGTGGTAATAAAAATAATGCATCAGTTTTATATAGAGCTTTTCAGGACACTCAAAGACGCTCCACGTGACATTATTATTTCACTCCATACACAGTGGGGATAAACTACTACGAAGCGAGGTAACCAGTATGTGCTATTGGCCACCACCAACTATTCACACACACACCAGACTCATTCAACGCAATGTGGGTAAAGCGTCTTTCCTATGGACACAACAATATTTTGGCACTATACAGCTGCCCCACTATGGCACCTGGCGTTCCCGGAGGTCTCCCATCACAGTACTAACCAGGCCCTGCCCTGCACAGCTTCAGAGGTCTGATGGGCTTTCTCATGCAAGAATGGTACAGTGATAACATTATATCTTCTCCATTTGCCAGTTGCTTTTGCTAAGAACAAAATGTAGGCCAACATATGACATAATCAGTGTAATAAAGTTGTATCAAGGTTAAAACAAAAATATATAAATTGAAGAAAATGTTTCAAAAATGAATACAACTTTTGTTATTCTCATATTCTTATTATTTCCAAATATACAAATTGAGGGCAGAAAGACACGTACATTGTGATAATAATATGCCACGTTTTACACTTTTACAACATACTGACTAAATTATAATTGTGGTTTGGTTGCCATTATGGATACGCATGATGTGCAGTTTCAGTTATTAACATGTTTATTAAATCTTTTGCCACAGTAAAATGGGTGCCTCGGAGCATGCTGTAATTTGCATTTTGTTTTGTTAAAATGTACAATATAAGAATGCAGAAGCTGTTCCCCGTATCGAATAGCTTTGTGTGAGTGAACTGATATGCAGCTGCTATATTTACCATATTCACTGTAGTCAATAATTCAATGTGCCCAAAAATAGCAGAAGGAAACAGATAAAGGGACCTGTCATAGAGAAAATGACGGCGGAGTTCATACAAAAAAATGTTCAGTGTGAGAGGCACATACGAGAAAAGGCAACACAACACAAAACGCATGTGATTCATTATTCAGTACGAATTCAACTTTCAGGGAAGTCACAAACCGGGTCACGTGGGATTGCCCAAATGTGTTTGTGCTCTGATACCAGGGCTGATCTTAAACTCCGTGGGGAACGCAACACACAACATGTACAATATTCATTTTTGATCCCTTGTGGTTAGTATCCCAAAAAATAATTTAAGATCTCGGCAAAGATTGAAGTTACTTTTGGGAAGTGTGCCATCACATTGTATTCAAAACAATAAACTTTTGAATATTTTTTAGATACGCTTTAATAAGTGCATCATACGTGTTATGGAAGTGCCGGGAAGACTCAAAAAACAGGGTAAGAAAATCCAGTCATTATAGGAATTCAACAGTCTTATCACTGGGATGGAGGATACAGATGCTCGAGTCCAGACATATCCTCTGTGTTTGAGGGTGACAGAAATAGTCCCTGTGCTTTTCTGAACTTTCCCCAGCACAATGAGTGGAGGGATACATAAAGAATGAGGCTGGCGTGACGTCTTGTGCGGAGCGGGAGACATGGGAGATGGCCGTTTAGACCCTGTCAGAGGATGCTTTGAAGTTTTGGCAGATGAGGATGGGCCGTGGATCAGCCAGTGGCCTCCTGCATTAACCCCACAAGAACGGAGCCGAGCCAGCACTGAGTCAGCAGCAGCAGTGGGATGTCTGCCTGCCTGCTCCATCCATAATGTGCACAGTGGAGAAACACGCAGCCATTATTGTACAAGCCATTATTCAGCGCCGCACGGAAGATGATGATGTGATGGTTTATTGGCTTCTCAAAACAGCAGGAGGTCGCCGCAGTCCAATGTGGATGTAATGTTTTGGACAAAGATCGAATGAGTAGAGCAAAAGATAATGTCACAGAAGACACATTTACTGAGAAAGCCCTGAGACAATTTCAGTCTCAGGGCTGGGAAAGAAGGACACTTCTTAGTGAGTAATACAACAGAGGATACCATAAGTTTGTGTACGCACTCAGACGTAGGGACGATACCATATTGTGTTGCAGTAGTTCTGAGAAGCAAAGTTCACTACTACAGCAACTGGCAATTATGATTTATATTGTCTATAAAACTACTTCCATGTGCATTGTACGGGACATTCTCTAGACTTTTACCCTTGGCCCCTTTTGCTATTTTGTGACGCTCTAAGAGAGATATGCGCCCAGATCTATGCGTGGAAACAAGCCTGGCTCCAAATGTGAACACAAAAAAGACTCTGATGAATAGAGCGTGCATTAGAGAGGGCAGTCTTTTATCTATTTTCAGATGGGGTTAGATTTCGGGAAGTTATCAATGGTGAATCACAAAACGGGTTCAAGTCCCTGAAACTGGCCTTTTGACGACATGTCCATGCTTTGTAGAGAGCCGTGAGGTGGGACAGGATCTTACCAGAGTTACCATAAATAGACTAGGTGTTTACTCCTGTCCTGTCCCACGCTGAAAATCCATGGAAAACCTGCAGGCCACAGCTCTGAAATGCATAATGTATGAGGCAAAAACAGCGACAGAATGCCATCTTTCTGCACAAAACATACAGTAATCCTATTCTACATGCGCCCAAATCTCTAAAAGATTAAAATCATTGCAGATTTTTGAGAAGTACAGGCTGCTTACACTACCACGTATACAATTACTTTTTCATTCCAAATGACGTGACAGTTGTATACAGGCCATCAATGAGTTCATGTGAGATTACTTTTTCAGATGAGGAAAGCGAAGAGAATAGAGGACATACTTCAAGTTCATATAGAGTTGGAGCATTTGCAATTGTAATGCCATGCGTAAGCCAGAGGTGGAGCAGGCTGACGGCCCCCCACCTGGTTAGGGAGGCCTCCAAAGGGCACACTTAATGAATTCACAGCGCCATAATCACACGACTACGCACAAGTGACAGGTCGGCTTTTATTAAAACGCAGGTGTGCAAAAACAATGGCGAGTTCAATTTGTAAAGCTCACTTGTCAGGAGGCAGTTCTAATCTAATCTTGAGGATTGTGAATTGGGATTTTAGTAGAAGAGGACAAATATTTTAAGTCTGATTTAGTATCATACAGAGTGTTTTGCTGTTGGACAAACTGAATACATTTTTCCAAGGCAAGCACCGGCTCTTGTCCGTCCTCAACCCCAATGATTCTTGATTGGACAGAATTCATTCAAATGCTTGATACACAGACGAGGCCTCTTGACAACTATTCCCCTCCAGTAAATCTACTAGGTGGTGGTTATGCTAGCAGAGAGACTGAGATGTTGTTTTTTGTATGTGATAAAATATGAAATATGATATAAAAAAGGAAAAACAATTGAACTTACTGACATCACCTTTAAAAGAGCCAGTAAACGCCAATATCACTTTTAAAATCTTTTTTAGACCCATGTATACAGTTTAAATACATTGATCCATGGTCTTATTCAGATGTGTGCATACATATAACAAAAATCAGACTGTATCGCTCTCTTTAGTTCAAATAAATAAGTTTCCTTGTAGTAGAGAAATATAAACTAAAATGTACACTAGTCCTGTCAGTCTTGTAGATAGCAACTATACAACTGTCTTTCTGTCAACATCGCACACATGGCTTTCTGACACGGCTGTCAGTTCACATTAGGAGGCAATGCAGGTGAAATCCTGGAATACAAAACACGAGCAGCCAAAGCAATCAGATCTGTGGGCAACATTTGGCATGAGCAGAAAGGCCTGTGGAGTGAGTGCAGTGGAAGAGTAAAGGAGACATATGGCACATTAGGACGCTCTGTGTGAATGCACTGGATCAAGAGTGCCTCTGAATACCAATATCATCTCTGCTCTGTTGTTGTGACAAAACATATTCAGTGGTAACTTCTATTCAGTGGAAGCTTCATGAAGTCTTTGTTCTGACGGGGCTCTTCATATCAACTTTTCTCATTTAATTGAGAGCTCCACAGGGAAATTCATACTCAGTTAAAGTTTGCAACTGACATCTGTAGGAACATGTTTTAGTTTTGTGTTTTAATATACAGACAGAATATCCTTTATGAATACCATACAAGTGGTTGTATTGAGGGCTGTGATTAATGATAATATTGAAACTTGATTTGTTTAATGATTATCCATGAGTCAGTTAGTTAAAGACAACTGACCCCAAAGATCAGTGAATATGGGACTTTTTATGTTTGACCAAAACAAAGCTCAAGTGATTCCCCTGGAGAACACCGTCATAGAGAAGACTTGCCACACATTGGGTT
>JAPMNZ010937789.1:0-10684 GCA_029875035.1 Pomatoschistus microps | reverse complement strand
TGTTTTAGGTTCAGTACAAAAGTTTCTGGTTCTGTAACTTTGGTCTAAGCGTCTGTCTATAGTGTTCAAGCAGCAGGAAAAAACTGTAATAAAGTGTATTGGATTGGATACACACTTTGAGTAATATCATCACACCATATGGCAATCATCTGAAAAATATACGCCGTTAATAATAGATTACCTCGACTTCTATGACTAACGATGCAGTTTTTTGCCTGCACAAATGTAACTGACTTTATAGAATACATATATGTTGTTGAATAATGATTGTCCTCCCGTCCTCGTCCTGTTCCAGCAGCTCGCAGCACGTTAGCAGATGTGTGGGAGTCATTAGCGTCACGTTTGATCACTGTTTCACTACATTTGTAATGTGTTCTCCACCTACGGCTACTACTGATCATTTAGCTCTGCATAAGGAAACATTAGGGACCAGCTGCCAATACTGACTTTGAGCTAGATTCATAAAAATGTTAAATGTTTTTTCCCTGGGGATAGTTGGATCTGACAGTTACAGAAGTGTTGGAGTGTTGCAGAGAAAAGAGAAAGAAACCGCTGATAAACTCCAACTGCAAAACTATTGGGAGCAGATAATTTCTTACCGCAAATTGACTGGGAACCAACGCCACGACTAATAATGCCAAACACTTATTCAATTATAGGCACGAGTAATAATTGTACAATATTTATTGGTAATTTATTAGTAATCAGTGAATCACATCAGTGTTACAGCCAAAAATGATGTTTATAACATCAGCTGTACAGTGTTAAGATAAGATAAGATGTCCTTTATTAATCTCACACAGGAGAAACTCACGTGTCACATTGGCAGGGATGGAAACACTCAAGAATTGTGCAAAAAGTAAGAAATGTGCAACATGTTAAATGCAGGATTATTATTTACAAAAAGTGGCAGTTAAAAAGTGGCAATCAAGAGAGAAGTGTCAATAGTAGTGCAAGTTTCCAGTCTTAGTGCAGTGACTTAAAGTGACTTGTTGTACAGTCTGACTGCGGTGGGGACAAAGGCCCTGCGGTGGGGACAAAGGCCCTGCGGTAGCGCTCCTTCCTACTGAGGGGGCCTCAGTCTTCCACTGAAGGAGCTCCTCAGCTGTTGATTGTAATTATCATTACTCAAAAAAATTCAAATAGCTGATAAAACAAAAGTTCACATTTATCTAAATTTGATGAAGACAAAACGTTGGAACAGGGTCTTTCTGAGTGAAATCTGCATGTTCTCCCCGTATCTGTGTAAGTTTCCTCCGGGTGCTCCGGTTTCCTCTACTACTGCTACCATCAACATCCGTCCTGAAGTATGGGTCAAATGCAGAGAATAATAAAGTCTAAATGATAATATATAAGTAAGTATAATAAACGCAGTAATCAAAAGAAACTCATCCAAACTGCATCCTCGATGGACAGAGGATTGTGGACCCAAGATAAACAGTGATCATTTCAAACAAAACTGACTGAATATAAAACACATGGCACAGTGGTTTCTCAGCAAGAACTCCTGGATTAAAGAGTTTGCATGTTCTCCCCATGTCCGGGTTTTTTAATGGAAAAATAGATGAATTGCGATAAACGGTATTATTGAAACAACTTGTGCCTCTGGTGAAAGTGCAATACAGCAGGACAAAAAGTCCAAAATGAAAGGCCATGCACTGAGTAAGTAAGTAAGTAAGTAATGTTTATTTATATAGCGCATTTTACAGACCAAGGTCACCCAAAGCGCTTCACAATCTTCAGAGAGCTCACTGAGACAAATAAAACAGCAGAATTAAGTAATGAATGCGGTTCGGTTCAAATTGAATCATATTACAAAGAAAATAGGTATTATCCCACTCAAAAAAAAGGAAAAGATTATATTGAACCCCAAAATAAAGTTAGTGAATAAGGAATTGATAGTATTTTTTGCGACAGGGCTTCCTATCTGAAGCACATTTCTGTATCAATTATACAGTTAATGGTAAGTAAGTAAGTCATCTTTATTTATATAGCGCCTTTCACAGACTAGAGTCACGAAGCCCTTTGATAAATATTGTTTTAATTCAGTGTTTTTCAACCAGTGTTCCGAGGAACGTTAGTGCTCCTGGAGTTGTTATTCCGTGTACTTTGGGAAATTATCCAATATCACCCATTTGGACAAAATAATGTGAGAAAAGAAAGAATTAGAAGATTAGAAATACTTCTTTGCACTTCTGATTTTCTATAGAATACACTTTGATGAGAATGACTTTGTTTTGCTGCTAAAGATTGCGGAGTAACATCAGTTTGTATCAGTTTCAGCTGATGGTGTGTCATATGAGATAGTTTTACATGGAAAAGGTGTGCCACGGCTTATAAAGGTTTGGGGAACACTGTTTTCATAGATAGACAGAAAGACGGATAGATAGATATTTTATTGATTCCGAAGAAAATTGAGCCATGAATTGGTCCCTTGCTCACATTCACAAACACAGCAGGATAAAGTTAAAAGAAAAAAACGTAAAAATGACGATAAATACATAAAAAGAGAAGTTAAGGCACTACATATGGCAAAAATATCATGTTATGAAGAATTTGATAAATGAAAAAAATGTAATGTAATATTAGTAAAAGTGCAGCAGCAGCGACGAGGAAGTAAACGCTGGTCTGAAGCTGTATCGCATGAAACAGGCGAAACACAATATGTCTTTAGTTTAGGGATCAGGGGTCCACTTCTCACACTGGACACAGAACCAGCCGCCGAGTGTGATCCTGCGGTCTGTGTTGCATTACACTGAAGCCAAAGCAATGAAACCAAAGCAGAGATACGTCCACTCTCCCAGAGGAAACTCACATCCAAAAGCAGCACACTCAGCCGCTAAGTCAACGGAGAGAATCTACAGCAATTTGTACAAAAAAACTTGTATTCAGAGATGGATGTCGAAATAATTGAAAAGTCTGATTTATAATGACTTGAAACTAGGATTTTGTGAATGATTTCGTCAATTGTATTTAGTTAGATCGCATTATTATTTGCCAATGTGGTAAGAAAGTATTGATTACCTTAACGATCAAACCCAATATCCTACATTGAGCAAAAATAACGCTTTCAATCTCATTTGTATTGACAATTGTGGAATACATTTCAATCAAAGTGGTATCAAAAAAAGATTACAATTTTATTTATTATTTATTTATTTATTTATGTGTTTCCCCCAATACGTAGGATAAAAGTGTGCTGATATTGCATGTATGATTCATGTGCTGCTGGAACTCTCACAATGTCCTTCATTCAATTTCATGATTCAATGTTTTCAAAAGCCAATTGATTGCCTAAATTCAATTTATTGCCCAGCCCTAGTTAAATGTGTACAAGGACCTCATGCATAAACAGAAGCATGTGGAAAATGTGTATGCATTTATTCATTTGATTTGAACCCAACAGTTACAAGACCATGCAAATCCACACTACTAAATCCAATCAATAATAATACCATTTGATATGACAATTATGACAAATTCTCATTTTGTATTAAATATAGTCTACTGAGTGTATAGCCGACTGTGAGTTCATTTTGATGTTTTATAACCATCACCTCGAACTGTGCGAATGGGTAAATTCTTCTAAAATGGAAACTGGACAACACGCAGCACACTTGTTTCAACACACAGATGTTTCAACTCGCGCCAGACCAACGCTCTCTCTGTAATCTTCACGATACTTGAAATCTGTGCATACAACCAAACTCGTACTTTTAAAAAAACGCATGTATTCTAATAACTCGTCTTGAATGTACAGTCTGGGCAAAAGTGGAATTGTGTCAACAAATAAATTGCTTCTGAACAGGCTTCATGACAAGAAACAACTAGCTCCAAAATTCCAGCTCTGAAGTTCTTTTGCCAAACTCTGACATTAATAGCTTCAAGATCTGGACCCACCCTAAAACCATTTAACGCAATCTGCATTTGACAAGTTTACTCTCTATCCATACTGTCACATCAGCTGTTTCTGTAAACATCCATGGGCTGCGGGGTTTTGGCAAAATATCTGATTGTGATATTTCTGACCAACATTGCAGTGCGATCTTGAAAGCCTGTGTGCTTAAAAAGTCACATTTTTTGCCCAGAGTAAATAGAGTTCCATTTGAAAAAGCATACATATATGAAAACACATTAAATTGTTTATAGAGTTTTAATATCTCGTCCAACTATTTGTTCTTGCAGAAATACATGTTAAATATACATATATACACACAGTTATTATCAGTTCTTACATTAACATTCTTATCATCAGGCTTGAGTTGTTTTTATATATAATGTAATATTTATCGTTCTATTCTGCTGTAATGTGCACAACTATGACATTGAAATGAAGAAAATCCCATTGAGGGACTAATAAAGATTTATCTCATCTCATCCTACATTGACAAATCTTAATCTTAATCAAGTCTTAATGATTTGCTAATTGCAACCACAAACAGTATGATAAATGTGATTGTTGGTGATTCATTGTGAAGCCGTTATGATCTTTTCTGAGATTTGATAAAGTGCCATGAATCACTGTTCCCTTTCTCAGAAGTCGGTCATATGACAAATCACTTTTTTTGCTCTAATTGGTAAATGAAGATAAGTTTTATTCCTTTGATTTTGTCATAGAGTCAGAGTTTGAGCATGAATGAGCAGATGGATTCATCCAGTGGAAACAGACAGCGTGCGGCAGCAGATTGGGCGTGAAACTTATATTCAACAAGGCTCAAGTTTACGTTTCATTATATTGATTTCAATCCATTCTTTATAGTTTTAACAGAAGGACTAAGGAAAAAGAAATACTTATAGGGGCGCCAATACCATGGGAAGAAAGAGGTAAAAGCAACATTCTCCATGAAGTTTAGTCAAAAGACCAACATCTCCATGGAAACTAATATGAGGAAATGCAAGCTCAAAGGAAGCGTGTTGCTATAACTAATAACTACTTTTATTTAAACTTTTTTATTCTTTCACCGTTTCCTAACTCACCTCTTATTCAATGTTTGAACTTTTGCTTTTTTTTACATGGCATTAAATAAGCATCATCTAACAGTACAACTAATTTGTATTTTATTGTTTGTATTCTATCCTTACCAAATACAAGAAGGCACATTATCTTTAAAAAGAAGAAAGAATGAAAGCGTATAAGCACTAACAAAGAGTGCGTTCCTATTGGATATGTTTTGGAAAAGCGTGTTGATTTAACACATTTGCATCTCTCACTGAGCAGGCGGCACACAAAAGCCTTTCCACAGCTGTTCACTGTCAACATTTCTGACATAAAAACAGAAAGGAAAATATGACGCTTGAAAAGTTTGTTTTACAGCGAGTGCGTGTGCTGAGATTTGATGATCCTGTCTGTCATCACGGCTGGTTTGTCCTCATCTACGACTCACCTCGTCTTTTATCCTCAAAGTCCAACACATGTCAAGGAATTACTCAAAGAAATAACTAAGAACAACCTAATGTCACCGCATGTGTTCATAGAGATTCATACACATGTACAGCTTTGTGTAGAATGATAAAGTTTCCACAAGACTGAGGACGTTTAGCTCTTAGAAGAATTCAACAAAGCTTCTTGCATCTGTCCTGACCCTCGTGGATCTTGTGGATGTTACAGAAACAGCCTGCATGTAATAAAATACATCTTCTATGTATCTGCATTTTAACCTGCGCTCTTTGATCAGCCTGCAGCTGGTGAAACATGTTGGCCCTGACGCACAAAGCCCTGGAGATAACAGCGATATGGCCGTTTTACCCACACCTGCTTTCTGTTCAGAGCTTGTGTCTGTGCTCCTAAAAGGCCACAGTGGCCATTTGAGAGTTCAACATTAAATCCACATATTTCATTCATATCAGGCAGTTATTGTAAATATGTGACGATTGTAAATGTTGTAGAAAAGGACATAAAAATCAGTGTTGGGTATGTTACTTTAGAATTGTAGTATATTTATATTATACAATATTACTGTTTGTAAAATGTAATTGAGTAACACTAATTATATCACATTGATAGAGTTTGAAAGACGTTGTCTAAGATTTACAGACTGTAATGATCATCTGTTTCCTCAAATAAGTGCAAACAGCGTGAGTCCAAATCAATACTCTTACATTAAATATGCATATGTTTGTCACTTTGGATGCACTCACAATATATTGCCAATTTTCACTTTATAAATGAAATTACACTACTGAGTCACCTCACAATGTATTAAATAAAGCGTTCATATTACAACGGATAATATTTACTCCTTATCTTGACCGTAGCGTAGAAAATCAAATGTTATATTCAGATTATGAGGCCTGGAGGCCGGTCGCTGGCTCATGGTTGTGGTTGTGTCTGACAACAATCAACAGTTTAGTTTATCGCCGCTGTGGTGAAGGGGAAATTTCCTGGGGATTATTACTGGTCTTGTGGTTCTGTTTGAGGTGGGCTCTGTTGAGGTGAAAGGCTTCATTACGGTCTGGAACAGACAGATCTGCGGACGCGCACCATAGCTTGAAAAGTGGTAGATTGGAGTTGTGGTATTCAGAGGAAATGAAGGGAAACGAAGGGAGGGAAAACAGCACAAACATTTCGCTTCATTAAATGTTCTAAGTGCCCTATTAGCCTAATTGATTTCTAATAAATGTAAGATAATAAGCTTAAATAGGCTATCCTTCTTTTACGCGCCAAAAATAGTGTGAGGTCCCCGGGGGAGTGGGTTTCTGAAGGACAGGCCTGGTCTTTGCTTTCATATTTCTACATGATGTTTGGAGCAGACTTACCCACACACTCGTTGGCCTCTCTGGCGGTTGCGCGCTGCCATGGCCGGTCGTAGTGGAAGGGCTTGCACCTGTCGCACTCAGGCCCCGCGGTGTTGTGCTTACAGTCGCACACTTGGTTCCCGTCCCGGTCCCTGATGCAGCGGGATGCGTGTCCATTGCACTTGCATCTGCCGCCCACCTGAAGGTCAGACACGGCGTAAAAGTACGAGTCCCGTGCCAGCTCCGAGTCGTCCTCGTTCTCGTCCCCGAAAGTGTGCAGCCGACTGAAGATCACCTTTATGTCTGTGGCCGTGACCCAGTCCTGCAGGACCGGGGAGTTGTCGAAGTCGTGCGCGGAGGGTCTCCCGTCCAGTGTGCTGAAGGCGATGAGGCCCCCGGTGAGCGGGTACATGTCCGTGTGGGAGTCGGTGCACACAGCCTCCTGCTCGTTCTGCTTCGTTATCGCGGCTCTGTTTGGTTTGTTGTAC
Source organism: Pomatoschistus microps (assembly GCA_029875035.1). Taxonomy (NCBI): domain Eukaryota; kingdom Metazoa; phylum Chordata; class Actinopteri; order Gobiiformes; family Gobiidae; genus Pomatoschistus; species Pomatoschistus microps. The sequence goes on along the minus strand of JAPMNZ010937789.1, from coordinate 3,461 downwards.
ATTTTCCTGCACTGAGTGGAGTAAAACTGAAATGGTACCCACGTTTTCCCGTAGTCCATTGATTTGTAGATGACCATAGACTCGGGGCGAGGAGAGCAGAACTGCAGACTGACATAAGTCACCTCAAACTTCTTCCCCAGGGACAGTGAGAGAGTGACGTTCTGCGGGTGCTGCTTGAAGCTCTCGGACTGCCAGCAGGTCAGGTTGTGCGGGTTATTGAGGTCGGTCAGATACGCGGGTGGATGATACTTCTTCGGGTCAGACGCGTCGCACGTGTGGCAGTTTCTAGTCCTCTCTGCGCCCTTCTCTACTGAAGTGACTACACAATAACGGCTGGGAGTTTTCCCGCATGTGCTGGACACTTTGACCTCTTTGCCAAACGCCGCGTTGACAAAGTCCGGGATGCAGCGCCGCGGGTTGCCGTGTTCATCGTAGCAGGGGTCTGGAGGAGACGTCTGTGCTGCGAACATCCCTCCATAACCGCACAGCGCGACCTGGCAACACACGGAGGCTGCGAGCACCGCCAAGAGCATCGTGTCCGTGCAGAGAGAAGAAACTATTACCGTACAACACGAACCACGCTGCTTGAGATCTTTGTTTAGTGAAGCTGCTTGAGATCTTGGTTTAGTGAATTATCTCAAACTTTGGAGTAAAGTTTCGAATGTTTAATTCTTCCAGTCCGAGCTCCACCTGCCTCTTTCCGTTCTTCAGATCTTATGCGTAAACGCGTTCGTATTTAAGAGTGTCTCAAGTGTCCCGCTCTCTCTCTTTCTCTCTTCTCTTTGCGCATTAAAGCAGTGTGAAGAGGAGTGGGGGCGTGGGGCACTGGTCTCAGCAGCAGCGCTCATCTTCAGGGGCCACGCACGCGCACTGGGGGCGAGGGCATCCTCTGACCACATCACTGATGGTCATCACTGAGAGGAGCGGCTCTCCTCGGGGTCAACAGGAGAACGCATGGTGTCTGTATTTCATTACCTCGGGGAATGATGAGGCACTTTTCCTGTGCACTTTTAGATTGGAAAACTATTTCAAGATCAAATGTCCAGAATATGCTCCTAAAATGTCAAACCAAATCAAACATTGTTTTTACTGCCCTTAGAGTATAAATGTAAAACCGAGATATATTAGTAAAGATCAGCGTATGGGGATCGCGCCAACTTGTTGAGCAGTGGTGGTAGATAGCGCCATCTTCTGGATTTCACATGAACTATTTCAGCTTGTTCACGGAAATAATCTTGATATTCTTTCTTTGTAGGTGACACATTATTGTGTTAAAGAATGTAATTATGCAAATGTAATAGCATTGTTTTATAATTCAGTTTACAATTACATTTTGATAATCAAAACAAGAACACATCCACACATGTCCAGGTCCAGGAAAGCAAAAGAATCATACTAAATAAACCAATTTTTATCACTAATGATCTTGATCAATCATTAATATTTTGATCCTGTAGCATAACATAGATATACAACATATAACTATGTAGAATTTGTATACCGTTTTGTACTTGTACTTTGTACAAAGCCGCCCCGGATGATAAGCCGCAGCCATCCCAGGTTGTAATACTGACAAATGTCGCTCAAAACGTTCATCATGTGAGTTACTGACCGGCTGTTCGTAATGAGCTCTTGACCTTTCTATACAGCGACCTGGCCTCCCACGTAATTCCCACCATGTTTGAGCCACTTTTCTTTTTTGTGTTTTTTTTAGGTCGTTTAGTTATGTGTCTCTTATAAAGCGGTCACCATACTACATATATTGATGTTGCTTAGTTCAAAATGATTCAAGTGCCTCAGGACCTCAGCATGGGTTACCCAGGTCTGTTTCACATAAAATATCTGAAAAACAAAATATAAAACCTCTGGATATGCATTACAGTTACAATAACCAATGAGAAAATAGTGAACAAAGTGAACAAACGCTCTCCAGTCGTCGGCGTCAAAATAGCTTAAAAAACAAACAAACATAACCGATGACTTCCTCTTGTGGGCCAACATCCCTTCCCACATCCACACGCGTTCACACACATGCTCAGAGACAGACGCCCCACCGCGGCCCATTCACGCAGCCGGAGCGCTCTTCCTCATTGTGCTCACATGCACCGCTCTCAGCCACTTCCTGTTTGTGAGAGTTTTAGAGATGCAACCACAGAACTACGAGCAGTGAACCTCCAGCTGAAGTCCCCGGCCTCTCTCCTCACTCTGCCCGGGATGTGCTGAGGCGGCTGCAGGCGGCTGAATGAATGCAAGTGATCTGATGGAGTCTGCGCAGTGAAGAAGAGGTGAGGATCCAGGTCTGCATGAGACTGTCTAACCTGAGCTCGACCTCAGATGGGGATGTGGGGTCAGTGTAGCCGACCTGCACACTCTCATGTCCTCCTGTTCTTTTACTACGGTGCAAGAATGGAACTGTTGACCTTATGTCTCACTTCTGTCTATTTTGTTTAATGTATATCTGCACAATATTTTAACAACTTTCAATCCTTTTCACATTGCAGTTGAAATATTTTGGATTAAAAATACATGGAGTGAAATGAAAACACATGTATTCAAGTTTTAGCTGCTTCCACTATAAGATCATGTATTTTGTACAGCACCCAGCAGCATACACTAGTGCAGGGCTGCAAGATCTGGGCAAAAATATCGAATTGCAAATATATATGACAAATACTGCATTTATTTAAGTGTTAAAGTGTTAAATTTGGCACCATGCATGCACTGATTTGCTAATACAAGATTTCTGCACATTCAAGTATTCTTTGTACAGACATGTTGTATACAGTTTGCATTGTAGAAAGTTTTGTATACAACATATTTGTATACAATTTGAAGATTATTTGATGCTTGAAAAAAGTATGCTGTCTTAAATGAGATTTGGATGGCATATAACGGCCCGTTTAACTTGCTTATAAACATAAATACACTTCAATTTGAGAAAAAAAAAATATTGGTTCAAATAAAGCTTACATAGAGTTTCATTCATGCCACGACGTTACAATATATACTCAAATCTACCTTATTTCCCTCATTTGTCTTAAATATTATTTATATTTTTTCCTCTGCAATGTTTCTTGCAGCTATTGAGTTTTAGATTCATGCTTTGATAATGTGCCTCACTACCACTTCAATTACACTTCACATATTTAATTACTCACTAACTGTTACAGTATATCGCTTCTTTTATACCTCTTTCTACTTTATACATGTCATTTCATGCATCTTTGTGAATGAAAAAGCTCAGATTATCTCATTTGCGAACAAGAGTGAGGGCAAACCCAGCTATAATGCCTTTCACAGCACATTGGCATTTGCAGATGCGTGATATGATAGCAGTTGTTTCAGAGCAAACAGGAAGTAAAACTCATGATTTAGTTTGGTGCCACGTATCTGCTCCCTTTTTAAATGCACAGCTGTCATGTGTCAGCTCCATACACCGCACACGTCACCTGCTGTTGGGA
>JAPMNZ010937779.1:0-19832 GCA_029875035.1 Pomatoschistus microps | reverse complement strand
AGTTATATAAAAGAACCATGGAGGACCACAGTTATATAAAAGAACCATGGAGGACCACAGTTATGTAAAAGAACCATGGAGGACCACAGTAATGTAAAAGAACGATCTGAACAACAGTCTTTTAGAAATTTAATTATGCAGAAGTCCAGCGTCATAGCAGAAAAGTGTCAAGACTGCAAACCACACGCACCGAAAGACAGCGTTAACACAACAGAAGGCCCATCGTGTAGTTTGTACACAACAGACTCACACGTGAATACGTAACTTTTTTCACACTGACTGTAGCGGCCAAACTTGCCCTATGCAAGGTCCGCTGGATGCAGTGTGTGATGGCGTCTCGGACACGTGTCTCTCACCATGAAATAGAGCAAATACTGTTTTCCACAAGCATTTATTGTATCCAAAATACACAGGTTTTACACTAAACTGAGGTAAGAAACGACGGTATAAAGATGTATGCCTCCACACTACAACACCTGTAGTGCCCCACTTATATAGGGCATACAATCAAAGTGGCGCCACACAGTGGCAGGAGGCAGCAAAACAAGAACATGGTAAAATGGGTCCAACACTGACAATAATGAGAACGAGGCAGAATCTGCAACAGTCTCAGAATGTTCTGACCCGATCCGAGCACAGTCCAACTACTATCACAAGTTTCAACTAGGAAAAAGTCTTAAATAAAACACACAGAATCCCTACAAAACAATCTCTAGAATATTTCATCAGCAGCGTGAGTGTTCTGTTTTTCTTACCGTGATGCAGATGGGGTGCTGTGGCTAACGCTAATGCTAACATGAGCTTTTAGGCTTTTAGCCATGTCCTGACACAGCTGTGTATATGTCCTGCTTCTTTGATCATCGTAGTTTTAACCTCCCTCAGACGTTATTGCTCCAGGCGTCTCATCTCTTCACACCGCGTTTGTAAAACTATATATTATAATAGAGCCCTGTTTGGTGGACACTTGGGGTCGCAACTGCCACAGCGGTAGTACTTGGCTGGCATCCGGACAGGTGGCTGAGCATAAAATGGCAGCGCCCCAAGCCCCGGTGATTGAAGATGGCGCCCTATTCAAATGAAGTGCTTTGTGCTGGCATGGTCGCTGACATATTAGCAGAACTCGCAAAGATCCATGGGAAACTTGCCTGTATTTGGGCATCGTCTGGTCCTCCCGGTTCTGCGCAGTGGATTATCTCCCATGATGCGTTGCGCGAAATACGTGTGTGGCTACTGCACAGAGGGGCTCGGACCATGGATCTATAATAATAACGGCTCGGACGCGCTCTGACCAATCAGAGCTGCTGATCAGAGCAGTGGTAGAGCCATGGCTCTATTATGGGTAGAGCTGAGTCAGAGCGGGAAGGAAAGGAGCAGAGTTTGTGGCAGTAAAGTGTGGATTTAAAGAAAACCGAAGGATTTAAGAAGAAAAAAAATTCAGGATGACAGGGGACACTAATATCCCCACAAAATCCGATCTTTATAAAAGCTGTAGGTTCTCTGTAAGCTGAGGTCAATCTGTTTTAGTTTACATTGAGTTCTGTCAAACTAAAGTAACTTGAAAAAATATCCATGGTTGTGCATAGATTGCATAATGTGGCTGCAAAGGCAGCCATACACACATACATATTTTTCACATGTATGCCAAAACACACATCCATTTACACTTACAATACTCAACTAGAACTATGCATTCAACGAATGAACTGACAGACTTTGTACAGTTTGAAAAATAGATTAAAAATAACACGGCATTATTTTATAATGGAAAATTCCACACAGAAAGGCCTCATTTTATATTATGAATTTCATTTTTATGAAATATTTCGAATACCTTAGAATGGCTAGAATAGTACATTTCATTTAAAACAAACATGGCCATACCTGCACGTGAGGTCCAGATTTTGTCTAATCTCATAAATTAAGTATGGCAAATTATGAAACGTGTCATGATGGGAGACCTTTTTATGCTGGTGTCCAGGGACTGAGGTGAACATAGTTATTTTATTTTTTATTTTCTATTGATTTATGTTTTGCAAATTTTGTTCATGGTAATGCGTCAAAATACCACAATAATCCAGCAAGTACAACAGTCATTCTATGGGGAAAAAAACAGAGTACGATGAAGAAAACAAAATCTCAAAAACTCCCAAAAAATTACAAAATAGACGGCAGATCTAATTATTATAATCTGTTATCGATTAGGGTAACATAATAAAATAATCATTTTGTTCAGGCTAAATATATACATTTGCAAAAAATAAATAACCTCAACCTCGAGCGGAAACCTCTGAATGCATTTTTTTTCTCGAAATATGATGACAAGTTCGTTGTATTACATTTCTTTTCAAAAGAAACTTCTGAATGTAAAATTGGTGACGCGTCATAGAGCCATGCGTCAAACACGGCAATGTGCTGCCTCCTGGTGGAAGAAAATGGTATTAAAGAAAGACCACACAGCAAGAGTGTGAAAATGTTTTTGAGTGTTTTCCAAATATGGATCAATAATAACGGATTCCCACGGATGATCTGCATGTGTGGTAATGTGGTGGCGGTGGCTGGTCTCCTGTGCGTCCCAGTGATGTGGTCAGGCTCTCGTTTTGGTGTCACCATCTTTCTCCCTTTAAATCGATGTGTTACAGTCTATAGTATTGCCACGTGAATGAATATTAAATTGCAAACTTACAAAAGCTACAAAAGACCCGCTCCTACCTATTTATATGACTCCCCTTTTCGAGTTTGATTATGTACAGTCATTTGGATGATGGATGTACATGCATATACTAGTGATACATATTAACCACAACTATGTACATTGAAATCGAAATATACATTAAATTAATACACTGTGAGTCCCTCTAAATCTCTTCACTGTTGCTCTTTATTGAGTTTGATGACATGAAGTGAACGCCTTTCACAGTCAAGTTGAGACATACAGTCTATGGTTGAGACTTGTAAAAAAGCACGTTTTGTGAGGCCAGAACGGGGGAAAATTATTAATATTATTGATATAAGCTAATACAATACCATTTAATCACACTGTTACACAAAGCTAAACATTCTAATAATATTATCACGATATTATTAACATCCATTCAAGACAAGGCTTAAAACTGTCCTCTTTCATATGGTTTTGTAGACTCCGGTAAGAATTAGAAATACAATGTTTAAAAACAAATTGTCAGTCCGGATACAGAGACACTTTGTTGGGAGAAGTATGGTTCCACCTGGGTGCAACTAAAGTCCTTTGTAAAGTCCTCCGAGAAAATTGCTGTTGTGGTTGAGGGCAAGAGAAAAAGAATATTGAATTTAATTACTATGACTGACTTTTTATTGAAACTTTTTTTTTTGTAGCATATTGAGAATCCTACTTTGGCTTTTACACTTATAACTATTACACTTATGAAAGACAAGACAGTGTTGCTTAGACAAAATTTTATTAAATGTTTTGTTATATATTCATATATATTCATTGTTCTTTTCTATTGCATTTGATTGGCCAATAGTGACAGTGACCACATAAAGGCAAAAAACTTTCAGTTTCACACAGTAATAAAGTGCTTCATAAGGTATCTTCACCTTTCTCACAGTGAGCGCCTGTGCTTTGTCAGCTGTCCGGCTGTCTTAGTGAAATCTAAAAGATAGAAATTAAATAAATGACAAAGAAAAGCTCAAATCTTACAAGTTTATCCCTCCACATTCTACCACTTCTTTCACAGTCCTGATTTTACAACATTTTGACCTGGTGACCGTTTGACCCTCGTGCACAGAGTCCAAACACTGCAACAATGTCCTGAAGACATACATATGAAAGAGACGGACTCCAGAGTGCACACGAGAGGACCACATCACCTTCCTGTAAACATGGTGTCGTGTCAGGGAAGAGTTCACAATTGATTTGGGATGACACATTCACATTGATTAGGAGTAACTCAAAAACAGATTACAAACAATCTTACAATCATTCAACATTGGCAAAAGGCCTCTTTTGTCTAAATTATCTGTGAAGAGCACCTTCAGGTTAAGCCATAAACCAAAAAGTCAGTCCATTCTTTGTCTTTTGGCACAATTGTTGTGCAGCACAGGTACAATATAGACCCTGAAATGTTCCAAGTTTGTGTTACGACCATAATACCGTAAGATATTTCTGTGCAGCTCTTCCAGACCTTAACAGTGCCTTGTGTGGAAATTGTGATTTACCCTGCTGACATCATGTGACTGTACTGAACTGTTCTAGTGCATTCTTCTTGAACTTCAAAGCACACAGATTAACCAACAAAATATGTACAAAAGCTTACTGCTCAAGCACAACAAGTGTTTAGTTCTCCCTGAAAATATACACGAGTTTGTCTAATTATTCGACCAGTGGCAAATAATTATCTTCTTAGAAAATATTATGTTTTTACACACTGAGAGCTGATTGGCTGTGAGGAAAAATACATGCATGTGGTTTGAAAGTTAGATACCTCAGCTTTAAGCAAAATGATAAAAGAAAACTGTCACCCAGACTTTAAATAAGATTCTGTTTAGACTCAAGACTTCAGAGTAGAGTTTGTGAAGGCACACGAGGATCCCTCTCCAGTGGGGACAGGATACTTAAGCCCTGCTGTTGTGAGTGACAGGCACTTGAACGCCCTTCTGTCCTGTTGCTATGGACACAGAGAAAAGTGTAGATGTTGAAAAGATTCATTTGACTAGTTTTCAATAGAATGAAGAAATAGATCACATTACTTAGTGTACATACCTAGTTTATACTTCTCTTTAGCCTCTGCCCTCTCTTTTGAATCAAAGTACCAGACTGTAATGGCATAACTGCAAGAAAGAAAAAAACACTCATAACTAAAGAAAAAAACAGCCTGGTACTGACACGAGCATCTGTTATGTCTGATGATAATACAGAAATTTCAGTGCTAGGATTGGCAGAACCCAAACACATGCGACAAAACAAAATAAACTGAATTGAATGTATAGATAGGACAAGTTAGAACAATATATATTGAAAAAGTTAAATTACAAAAAAAATGTAATGACTAATTTAACATCTTTTTCAGACCAGTTACACTTTTCAGACATTATAATAAAGTGTTAACATGTTAGAATGTGTTCCGCAGCAAAGGGCAGCTGAGAGTTATCTCTTTGGGTTAGGGTTAGGGTTAGGCTATGTTGTATATTCCTGTCTCCCATTCTCCCATGAGCCTCTCCAGCACGAGCCAATAGAACCTTCCCTTCCACCATTACACCACCAGGAAGTACCCACTTCCAGTCTTCGAGCCCACTTTATACTACACCAGTTTCACCGACATCAGCATAAAGTATTATATACATGTACGTCTGTGTCTATCCTTTGCACATACAGTAACTTGGGGTGTAGGTCCGTACAGCTAATTTCAAAGTAAGAAGGGAAAGTGAGAGCTAGGTCGCCATACAGGAGGCGCAGTATACTGTACATGTTTTTAATGGTAGGGCAAACTAGAGCAGGAGGAGAACATGCAAACTCCATACAGAAAGGACTGGAGGGGGAACCGAACCCACAACCTCCTTGCTCTGAAGCACAAGTGCTAACCACTGCCACCGTGCCGCCCATGGTGAATAATAGGCTCGATAATCCAAACCCTTGGGTGTAAAACCAGATGAAAAGAATTGAAATAGGAAAGACGAGCGACTGATGGTGCATGACTGACCGAGTTGCGAAGGCTGGTTTAACTTCATGTGGGTTTCTGCGATCGGACCAGAAGATCAGGAGGCGGTCAAAAAGAGGTTCAATGTTGGCCACAACGTCTTTGCCTTGAGGAAAAATCCGGAGCATGCCGCCATGTTTCTAAGATACAAAATCAAAAACACTGTTCAACTTAATGAACTTTTTTTGTCATCCTCTAAAGAGTCACACAAAAGGACAAACCGTGACGTCCCAGTCCTTGTTCAGGTAGTAGATACAGGTTATGCATCGTCCGTCCCCATTTGGATTGTCAACATGGCGGACATAACCTGAACCATTTCCAGGGTAACAAGCCACCATTGCCTAAAATAAAACATGAAAACAATTAATTAATGTTTATAATATATGAGATACCAGGAAAGTGTACGGATTGACAAAAATGCAAAATGCCCAATTATGTCCATTTAAAAAAAGTGTGTTCACTCCACTGATTGAATTCAAACTTTCATCTGTAACATTGCTCTTACCCCCACTGCACTGTCACATTTTTAACACGGTAAAATCCATTTTGAGGACATTTATACAGTTTGACGGAACAATACAAGTGCATGTATCTGAGAATTAATTGTAAAAAAGGTTTTATAAAAAAAACATCACTTTGTGATGTCTTAGTGGCTACACGAACAAATGCATGCAGTCAGCTTCAGACGGCTGATTAATGATTCACTTGCTTGTGTTTGGCAGTTGACACGCATTTCCACACTGACCAAAGATCCAGAGTTTTTGACCATAATACCCCCAGACGCCTGTTTCTTTCAGACTGAGCTGGTGTGACAAAACAACGTTGCAATTGATCCAGCTTGAAGCCTACACTTTTTACCAGGGCGTGCTCAGTGTGAGCGCACAGAGCAGACACAGCAGGAGTTTAGACTGAACACACTGAAGCCCGTTGCTTACATGGCGGTCAGGGGTAGGAGTATTAAAACTACGCACAAGTCATACAAAGGACAATACTTTGCATAATGACTGCATTCCAAACCGTTGAGCCATGTAAGTCCCTTACCATCAGAGTTCTTTGCATTATAATGTTGTCCTTATGTAATGTGTTGGAAAGTGCCTATAAATTTTTTATTTTATTTTATACCCTAACCCTAACCCTAGCTTTTCTTTTCTCTTAATAACCCATCCTTTTGTAAAGCGTCTTTGAGTGTCCAGTTATTATTTTTACATTGCTCTATCTGAATGATTCACTTGCCATAGTTCATTAGACATTAGAAGACACATCTAGAAAGATGTTTTTTGTTTTGACTCCATTTTGACATGTTCTCATCAGGTCACCCTTAGAGCAGGGAGGAGAAATGAGCATTAGGTAAAGGAACTGAATCCTCCCAGCAGCCTCTGTCAGATGATGAAAAACTAAATATTCCACTGTATCCTGTTATTTTAGCCCAACAGCAGAGATGCATTATATGAATGTAGTGGTTTTATATCTTTAAAAACTCCAAAAAACGAAAATATATACACTAAACCCTCACAACCAGCAGCCACTTGGAGTTTACTTTCTGATCCTACAGTAATAATGTAAACATAAGGCTTCAAATATTAGGTATATACATTATACAATGTTCATCTATAACTTAAATATGATTGTTTTCTGAAACGTCAGTGCTTTGAGTCCTCCCATGTCCCACATTTCTGAGCTAAAAGGGCAGATGAAGGAGGCGTGACTGTGACGACAGGAGACGGTTCTCGTCATTCCGGACGGACCAGCGGCTTCCGGGTCAATGATAAGGAAAGGAATTTCCTTGACGCGTTTAAAGTTTTTGGACAGGGGGTATTTTGGTCAAAACCCATAAGCTGTATTTCATTTTAAAATGTATGTTCTCATCTACATTTATATACAAGTACAAGCAATACCAGATGTTACACTAAAAAGATATAAAACATAATATTAAACCTTGTTTATTGCTTCTCTTACATTTCCCCCAAAAATTTGATTTATTAATGTTTTTTGGCTGGTGCAATCTATACTCGATTTAGAATCCGAAGATACGGTACATGAAATATATTCTATAGACTCCAAGTCACTTTTGTCAAGCTCTTGTATTTTGCTATTTTGAGGATTATTGTTTTATTGACTGTAATTTCTGGACTATTACTATTTTTTTTCGAGCTAATTAAGATATCCTTTATTAGTCCCACAGTAGGGAAATGTCAGTTAATATGTGTATTTTCATTGTGGTAGAGATAGGCTCTTGGAGCAGATTTTATGGACTTATTATTTTTTACTCCATCAAGTATTGTGAGCTATAGGATATTTATTGTCACAATAGATAGAATAAGATAAGACCGGTGAATCAGTACAGGCACCTCATCATTAAATCATGTGACCAGTAAAAACAGTCATCTCTCTGCTACATTACAACATTAAAACCTGCAGCCTATGTTCAAGAACAGTCTCTATACTTTCTTTTAAAACGTTGCAGGTGCAGCTTATATTCAAGTACAGCAGTTTTATTAACTTCACTTATTATTTACTGTATATTATTTCCTCATTGTAAGTTGAATTACAGAAGCAAATGGAAACAATATCTTAATTTTCTGATTTTCACCTGTAGAGTTGGCTAGAGGCTGAACAGCCATACTGTGGAATAATCCAAAGAAATGGCATCTTCAGAGAGGTCTTGAGTGGCTTGAATTTTTCAAGCCATTTTGTCTCATAAAAAAAAAAATACAGTGGCTTGTATTTTCTTACAGAAAGGACACAAAAGTGCAAAGTCTGCCTGTGTTTACATAGAAAGATAAAGTTCTCATCACAGGCCAAATGTATTGATGACAAGACAGACTTGGCACCAGTGAAGCCAAACATAGAGGTTAAAGTGTGTAGGCCACAAGTTGCAGCATAATATTATTCCTATCATTAGATTTCTGATAATGACTCAAAGCCCCCAACATGATTAAAAATGTATTGTCGTTATTTGTGAATTTGGTTCAGTGACATTGCTAAGAAAACAGCATCTGATTCTGATAAAAAAATAAAGGTTATTTTCCTCACCTTGGTGCGGCCGTTAATGACACAGTCCCCAAGCTGTCCAGTGGCAGCACTGAACATTATGGCCTCATCAATATGAGCCATCAGTGCGGCGATGTTTTCACAGCCTGGTTCACAGCCTTGAACCCAGGCGATCTGATCCCCTCGAATGCTCCGTGACGGGATGCCCTTTTGGCTAACAAGTTGGCCTCCACAAAATTTCCCACTCTGGTTTAAAAACTCCACCTCTTCAAATATTCTATTACCCAAGTGCGGGCCTAAGAAGTGGTCCTTAACACTGATTCCATAGTTCCTCATACATGGAACAATTAACTTCTGAGCTAAGCGTTCAGCCGACCAGACACAGTCTGCAGGAGGAGCAGCAGAAGACATGCTACTGATGTGGACGGGAGCGATGAGCTGCATCTGAAGGGAAGAGGTTCTTTGTACATGTAGCTGGTTTTGGAATGGTAACATACAGTGAACAGACTCATAACTAGTATTGCCTTGTGCCAGCCGTCTCCTCTTGATGTGCTCAGAGTTCCCTGAAGAACATGCAGTGTTACCTAACCCTCCATAACCTACAATCCTATTAAGGCCTTCTGGTTCCACTTCTCTTTTCTCTTCAGCTCTGCGCTTCTGCTGAAGTTGCCTGCTTCTAATGTCCGCATTGATCCTTCTCATCAATAGACCATTGTCTTTATTTTCCCCATTGTCCCCAAAGTCGAGCCCGCTGCTGAGGGGGGACAAAGAGCAGGTTGACGTTCCCTGGAACTGAGCTGGATAACAGTTTGGAGTTTGAGCCGTAACTCCTGCGTGGCTTCCCTCCACTGTGGCAGATGGAGGTAGTCCAGTTTTTGGCCACTTCATTGGGGTTGTGATTTCAGGAGACTCGGTGTGAGAGGAGAGACCCAGGAGCAGCTCAGCAGCGGTGGGGCTGCCAACGGGAGCAGCGCAAAGTCCGTTCAGTCCCATGTCTGCCAGACACGAGTGAACCCCAAAAGGAGCACGGGAAACCTGCTGCCCGGGACCTCTGTCCCAAGTGTCTGTCACCGGGACTGGTGACAGACTGAAGCTTGGATTTAAAAGCTCCGTCAGTCCAAAGATCTCCATTTCATCTCGTCATAGCTCACGTCCTCTCCTCATTTTCCAGAGCGAGCAAAATAAAAGTCTGTGATCGCAACCAGAACTTTCATGCTCAGGCTTTTCTGTCTTTGTAAGATATATTGAACTTGTTTGACTTAATTAGAATATCTGAGGAAACAAATAAAGGCATTAGTATTAAGCAGCCGTTTTATATGGTCTATATGTATACAAGCTAAAATAACATATCAACACATTAACTTGCAGTTGTTCACTTACTTTAAGAATAAATTACAATTTGGCAATCAGTAAAAGTACGTTATGTGTTGCAATCATAGACTGTATTGTTACAATGTTATAAGCCAAGTCAGGACATCGAGGTGAGAGCAGGTAACCAGGTTGATCTATTCCACAACCTTTAAAAGCACATATACAGGACCCTAATCTTGTGAAAAAGCTGTATTTGCCAGAGCAGTTCTTACCGTTCTTATCCAGCCCATAACAATGCACACGCACAGTGAGTACGTGACAGGCTGCGAGTAGGCTCCGCCGCCGCTGTTAAATGATGCCCAATCTAGCACTGCGCATGCGTTGCTTACTTCTTCTATCTTCTTACTGATCGATGGCAGTGATTTACTACCGCCACCAACTGGTCAGGAGTGAGAACTAGAAGGTTACTCTTAAATAAAGAAAATGATAATAAAATTGTTCCCAACTTCCCACGGTGAATATACCTCTCAAAGCAGTGAAATTCAACTCTGAATGCCAGAATCTCAGGTTTGATATTAACCCTTTAGGTGCCAAAGTAGCAGCATTGCTTAATGAGCTCCTATAAGACCATGGATCTATAATAAGTATTAGGACACTTTCTATACAGCGACTTGGCTTCCCACAAATGTCTTCCTACATTTTTCATATATAATTTCCTTCTATGTATTCTCGTTATGGATTCAGATTATTTTACATCGTCTCCAGAGGAGAAATGTGTCTTGGAGCAGGATTAAAGTAGTCCTATCAATCTCTTTTATTGAGATTGAGATGTCACCTTTTGATTGTGGCGCATTAAAGGTTAAACGTGACCCTCATTGAGTCACCCATAGTGAGAGCCTCAATGTGGAAGAGGCCGTGGCACATAGCTGGATTTAAATGTCAAATAAGGCCGCACATCCCTGTAGTTTGGACTAGCGTGCTGGATTAAAAAAATGCAAGACGTAAAAAACAGTGAAAAATAATCCGCACAGCTATGTAGCTCCCAAAATCAGTGTAATTTTTTTACATACCACAAAAAGTAACGTTTCGGGCTGAGGCCCTTCGTCAGACATGATAGCTGGATTTACACACAAAAAATCACCAGGATCAAAATGAGCACTAAATCATGGATTCACACATTCCTATCATGCTATAATAACATTAAATGTGAATTTGTATTTTATATTGTATTTGTATTTTTTTTATAATTTTTCTTGAAGCCTTGCCTTCTAATTGGCTACAAAAGCTTGTATTGATTGTGTTTTGTTAGGCACTTTGAGTGGCCTTGTGTATGAACTGTGCTGTACAAATAAACCTCACCATAGAAATACATTTACAAAATACAACATTTACATTTACAACATCCAAGCTAATTTTCAATTGAATATTGGAAATATAATATCAAAGATAGAATATTGAAAATAGAATACTAAAAATAGAATATTGACAATTACTTCAACTCCATTCACAATCTCTGTTTGTGATATAATTAACTGTCTGTATTTAGACATTTTTCTACATTCACCCTCCATACAAAATTTCCCTTTCATAGTCTGTATACAGACTCTCAGTTACTAATCATTCGTAACATTAGCCACTTTTTACCATCTGAAAAATAACCAAAAATGTAGTGTCTAAAGTAGATTATCTTATCCATGGCCTGTAATGCTGTAATGGCCTGCTCACAGGTCTCTCAAAACAGGCTGTAAACAGCTGCAAAATGCAGCAGCTCGAGTCCTGACTAGAACCAGGAAGTATGATCACATCAGTCCAGTTCTCAGGCATGGATCTATAATAATAGTTCTCAGGTCCTTGCACTAACTTCCTGTGGCTCTGAGAAAAAAATTAAGACACTTTTTAGACATTTTTGAAAACATTTCTGCTTGTGTACAAGTGACAACACGACTTTTCACCTATGTTCATCTGTGACATGTTAATGCCATATGAACCAACACTGACTCTGAGTGAGGAGCACCAGGACTGGCCTCCTCCTGATTTCCAGAACCAGGATTGATCATTGTGTAGCTGCATTTCAGATTCGTGCTGTGAACATCTGAGACAGTCTTTTTGAAAACCCTTTGAGTTGGCCTTTGTATGAGCTTGATTTATGTTCTTAATTTTCGTATGATTATTTGAATTGGAATGTCTGCTTTATTTGAATATGCTACATGCATTTTAAAACAGTATAAGCACATAATAAGAAAAAAAACATACAAAATAATCCATCACTATTATTTGTCGCGTGGGGGCGCTGTTGGGGAAGCTAAGCTGCTCTCTCTTCCGGGTTGTCGTTGGTCGATGCGGAAGTTCACAGGCCGTGTTGTTGTCATTGATGATCCATGGTTGTTGGACAGTGTTAACTCAGTTCGTGTCCAGATCCTAGTCTGTACGCTTTAGAGGTAAGCGGCCTCACAGTGATGTCATGTCTCTGTTCGGACTGTGCATGAGGAGGCAGTGGCCCGCGGCAGTCTCACACCTGCTCCGCTCCGTCAGGTTCCCCTACGCCCGGAGGTTGCATGGCTCTACCCGCCTCAGACAAGACCAGAGCCCGTGGAGCAAGGCCCGCAGTCCCGAACAGCACTATCAGCTCACAGACCTGGACAAGGCAGATGCACTGGTACGTCTGTGCGTGTTGCGTTTATGTTTTCACCCATTATTACGCTCTCACTAAGTCCTTTCTCTTGCAGATGTTACGGAAGTCCCACGAAACAGGTAAATACAGCTGCCACACGTCCCTAATTTGAATGTCATTTAGAGTATACAGTTACACATAAGTAAGTTTAGTATGGTGTATGAAACATGCCGTGGTCCCTGTATAAATTGACACGTATCACAAATACAAGTGAATGATCAATGTTTGACACAATACAGGATTTCTCTCTTGGTTTCGGAATGGGCTTTTGGCTACTGGAATTGGAGTCATTGCTTTTGTGCAAAGTGAAGTAGGACGAGAGGCTGGATATGGTAAGAGTTTCCTAATACTGTTTCAATAACATTCTGAGCTTAGGATAGGATTTATATAGTTCATTATTCCTTCACCCCACACACACCGGCGTTAACCTCTTATAGCCACAGCTGGCCTGGGGCAGGATAACTGGAGCGAGGCTGCAAATCAGTGGCATTGGAGCCTCTGTCTAGCATGAGACTGGTGTGTGAGGAACTGCTGGTCATTCAAATGTAATGTGAGTCAAGTGTCCTGCCCTTGGGCCGCAACGACACCCGTTATAACATCTCACTTTTTGATGGTCACTCAAAAACAGGATTTTGATTGAAAATCATGCTGTTTCATGTTTTCTTCATTCAGTCCACTCACTTCAGATGCATCAGTTCTCACAATGTCACTGAACAAAACCGTTAATGTTCATGACTGAAACTACTGCAACAGGACAAAGTGACTGTGAACGTACCTCCAACAGGTTGTGATATTGTGTAATGATTCTCCTCAGCCTTCTTCATCCTGGGAGGAGTGTGCGTGTCGTTTGGCGGAGTGTCATACATCAGCAGTTTGTTTGCCCTGCGGAGGATGATGCTGCTGTCCGTCCCAGCCTTCCTCCTCCAGGCCGCTGTAGTGAGCAGTGTGGCCCTCTTCTGGCTGTGCGCAGTATCGCTGTATATCGGGAGACTGGAGGTGGAGATCATCCATGAAGATGATGATGAGGAGGAGTGCAGGGAGTGCCGGGAGAGAAGGGAGCAGAGGGATTACCGTAACAACAACACGAGAGAGACTACGGACCGTGACAGTAAGGGCCCCGACAAGTAGAACTGTGCTTTGTACTTTTGACCGTAAGGTCACAGGATTACCCTACAGTGCTTCCCAAACATGGTGCGGGTACTTGAGCACTTACCAGGACATATTTGGAGTGATTTAAAGTTTCATTAGGATTTGTGGACTTCAATATTGTTTAACTAATGTTAGCTGTAACATCTCAGCTGGGTAGATGGGGATACGTACAAAGGTTTGCAACTGTCTTAACATATGCACAGAAATACTGGCATTCAGCGAAGACATTGAAAGAAAAGAGATTAAAGCAATCACTTTAAGGATTTTTTTAAAATTCTAAATTCTTTTTTGACTGATTAAGAATTGAACTGTTTAAAAAAAGATAAGTTACACATCATAGAGTGACCGGATAACTATTGAAGAAAAACAATATATCTGTATATCAATGTATCTGAAATGCCAGTAGCTGATTGTGTGCATATGTCGGTGAACTGTTTTCAGACACATTTCAAATGTGACAGTCTTTCAGCCTGACCACTTCTTCGCATGTTTTCAAAGCTGCTTTTGTGTCCGTGAATTGTTATTAGCTGTTTGTTCTTTTCTTTCACCGTGTACATGTTTACAGTTCAAGACACTGTGCCCACACGCTGATTACTGCTGGATGATTTATAAAATAAAATAAAATATGATTTTTCTTATTAATATTTTGCAAATACAACTACTTGAAATTTTCTACAATGTGGGTTGTATAATGCGGAAGTCTTCAGTTAATCATAACACAAATGCTAAGGGTTCAATGACATTTGTCTCCTGTATTGGTTCTTACATGTCCCTGTTCAAAAGGTTGGAGTTATACGTTTATATTGAGCACTGCGGGAGATTGACGCTACCCCCAAATTTACATCTGTGTTTGAAGTTGAAGTTTGTATTTTGGTTTTGTTTGGATGGATCCTGTAATAAAAGATAATTTTAACTACAAATATACTGCAAATCCAACCATGGCTCCAAATCAATCACTCAGATAAAGCTCTATAACGGCCTCTAGTGAAGGTAGTACCAAAGACATCCACCTCAGCTTCTGGTCAGTGGCATTGGAAGGATGGGTCAAATGCAGAGGACAAATTCCCTTATGGGCACAACGTTAATCTTATTCTAAACCTTAAAATCGAATATAACTTTGTGTGTGCAACATTTTTTTGCTGATTTATTCTTATTCACGCAAACATTAGCCTTGGTGGCCACAATCACGCATGTAATCCAATGAGACCATAGTATTTCCTGTGGGTGAGTGGGGAGCGCTCATGCAGGTTGCTGTGCTGGTCCGGGCCGTTCTGTGTGAAGCATGTTTCTCTCCATGTCATACTTCAACAATCCTATGTTTTCATTCTCAAACCTTCTATTAAATGAAATGAATAAAATAGATTTCTAAAATTGTGGTTTTCATTCTTCCAAAGTGTTTTCTCGTCCAAAATACTAGTGTCTAATTTGATAGAGCCATCTACGTATTGTTTCTAAGGTATAACCCTAGATACAACATTGTTAGATTGTACAATGACTTATCAATGATCAAAATAATAATTAGTTACAGTTGTCTAAAAATAGACAGTTCAAAATGAATGACAACCAACCCTTACATCCCCTTCCTGAACATTCATCTATTTCCTTGTGCTTATTTTTGATTTGTATAAAGTTTTTGGCTGTCAAAGTAGCTCTCATACTGCAGGGATTCAAGAGCGGCATGCTGTCCAGCGGCACACGGTACACGCATAATTTTTATAATGAGGCCCTTGATCCAGAGCGTGTGTAAATATGTGGACTGAGGTGAGCGCTGTGATGCAGTGTGCGTGCAGATATGTACTACACTGTGGGGACTCAAATGTGATTCATTGGGATCTGCCTTTTTATTTTGTAGGATGAAAACAATCAAATCACTGTGATACAAATTTAATCTACGAGTCACTGGATACTTCAACAGTTGTGGCAGAAAAATGATTTGCAGATAATGACACATGGTTGATAGTAGGCCAGCCTGGTGGTTCAAATCCCACTCTAGAAATAAACGTAATCAGTTGAACAGTCAGTTCAATACTGATGGGAAGGTGTGGTCCACGGTGAACTGATGCGATCATGTCCTAGGGCAAGTTCACCGATAAATGTCATAGTTTTTATAGCACTAAAGCTTAACAATTATGCAATAGCTAGTTCAAAAATACATATTTCACTATATTGTGAATTACATTGTCTAAATTGTATACTTTTCTATTATCTCTGAAAACACTTCAGGTAAGAATTACAAAATGAATACACAAATATGTAATGTCCCCATAAAGCCCGGTGGCCTGCGAGCGTGTGTGCGGAGGGTGATGGGGGCTGTGTCTGCGATAACTATCTGACTGGCTTAGGCCGAAGGTCTGTGATATCTCACAGTCATCGACACACGGTGCTGCTGTTGAGGCTCACCTCGCTCTCACCCTGTCTCACCCTGTCTCCCTCCTCCTCACCTCTGTTTGTTCGCTCCTGTAGAGTTTCCAGGTCACTTTCTCATGCAGGGTGTGTCTGTCCGGCTGCTGCAGTGTGGCCGCTCCCCAGCCCTGAGCCCTCGCCTCTCATCTCCTACTCTTTCGCCTCCAGTTGGCTCTGGCTCTCTGGACTCCTCCTCACGTTCGCACTGCTCTTCTCGCTGCACAGGTCTGCTTGGCATGCAGCAGGCTCTCGAGGCCTGGCGCGTCTAAAGGGCAGGGCGCCCAGAGGCAGGAGACGCGCCCTTACTGACAAACACCATCTAGGCGAGAGCTGCACCTCACGCAAGCTGAAAACCAGTGTGCAACTGAGGCAGTCCAGCCATCCCAGAGTCCTGAGTCCCCCCTGTCCTCTCCTTCAGATGGGAGCATCACCTTCTGTTTGGAGGCACGTTCTGTTAAATGCCATGCATACGGATCAAAGATCTTTCTTCAGGAATCCATTACTGTGTTCGGATGGATGGTCTTTCTGAGATGTAAGAAGTGGAAATTGTTTAGAAGTGGGGAAGTTGTCTGGTGTCTACCTCCATCCTTCACCCTTTTATTCATACCCATATTTTTACTCTTTCAAATGCATTTACATGTGCTAAGATATTTCCCCTGGGAGCTTGACTCCAATTCAGGGGCTAAGATAAGCCATCAAAGTCAGTGACAGAGAGGGCACCCAGGTTATTCAATGACAGGCCAAGAAGACGACAGTCAGGAGACTTGTGTTGACTTGTGCACTCGCACACACTGGCACACACACACTCAGACACACAGGCAGACACACACACACAGACACACATGCAGACACACACACACACACACACGCAGACACACACACACACAGACACACTCAGACACACACACAGACACACACACACACACAGACACACACAGACACACACAGTAATGCAGTGTCTGTTCAGTGTGCAGGTTGTTCCACCGTGAGAGGAGCGCAGGAGAAGACTGGCTGTATCTGCCACAGTTCTGCGCACACACACTCACTTATACAGTACATACGCTTCTGCACGTACAATGGCATTTTCTCCCCAACAACTGCTCTTGTTTAGTATGCACTTCCTTTGGTCTTGAGGAGGAATGATCCTCACTCTAATGAACTAGGGCCTGCCACTTGAATGTAAAACAGGATTTAACCCGTCTTCAATGTCAGAGCCCCTCCCTGGGGCTCCTTCAGACAACACACACACACCGATGTACATACGCACACATGCGCCAGATATAGTCCTACATAAGTGACACACTCATATGCACACAAGGCTCTGTCTAGTTTAAAACTATTCACAAAGTGAATGTTTTAAGAGTATTTCATTCTCCAATCCAAAATATTGCAGTGTGTACTTCTGATAATAGACAAATAATGTAAGAGCCACCCGCATACGTCAGAGCACTTATTGGTCTAGTTCACTTAATCTGTATTTGTATTTGTATTTATTTTGATCTCCATTAGCTGTTCAACACAGCTATTCTTCCTGAAGCAGAATAATAACAATTTATGTTCATTTCAAGAAAACCAGTCCACAGATTTAGGTGAATAGAACATACTTCACTTGTTTGGTGGTTTTAATCCACAAAACGAAGCAGAATATTGAGGTGATCTGGATCCTAAAATAAAACAAATGTACACCACCATGCCTTGTGCTCCTCTACAGGAATATTTTATTGTTATTTTATTTGTATCACTGTTTTCTTTTTACATGTTTCCATTTTTATTTGATGACAGTATTCACAATCATGGGAAGATAATGTTAGGTTCACAGTGATGGTTAAGAATTAACTATTTAATAGAACAGGACACAGCAGAGACATGTCCCGCTCGGTACAGACTCACGTGATCTGCTCCTGTTTCTGTACAGACTCAAACACCTCATGATGTCCGCACTAAACCAGACCGCACAGATTTTAAAATGGACCTCAAAACAGAGGAGCATTTGTGTGTTAAAAGTGCCACAGAGTAAAATATTCAATGAATTAAAACAATGACATAAACGTTACTGCTAACAGTGTTACAGGTCATTTTCAATCTTATCTTTCTGTAGATATAAAAACCTGTACTTTGTGAAGTACAAATAGTTATTTTTAAATAAGAGAAGACAACACAATTGATATTGTTCTTCTCCAGTTTTGCACAAATCTCCTGGAGACTGAAAGGAAATAGAAACTCTTTGAGTAGATGTGGTTGACCTCTGGCGGTCAGCACATGGCGTTTGGATAATTAACTCTTCTGCTTATTTTCCAAAATGACCACAAATCCTGAACTCTGTTCAATCATTATTACATCCAGTGTTTTCAGTTCTGAAGTGCTTTTAGTTCATAACACAACACATTTTAGTAAGTGCTCAAAAACATAGCGTCAAAATTATAACAATTATAACAAAATCTAGAACAATTTATCTTTTAAATGCCCAAAGGGAATGGTAAAAAGATATTGGGCATAATTGTGCATCCGTTAAAACAAAGGTCTTGTCACTGTGTCAACCTTCTGTGAAAAACAATACAAACTAAAACATCAACAAGAATATGGCTTTCTGACACAAACACATTTGCTCAATTTTAGGTAATGTACTATCATTAATAGGTCGAGAAAAAGAAAAAACAAAACAAACAGACAAAAGTTTTTCGACAGCATTGCATTTCTTCCCATAGATTATGGAATGTTCGGGGCCATGTTATTACAATTCAAATCCCCCTCAATGTGCTTTAGGTATGGCTGGTTAATGACTAAATTGTTTCTTTTTTTCAATAACAATATTTCTATAAAACACTTTTTTCATATAATTTGAGTATATCTTGTCAAATTCTTACCTTGATCCCAGGAGATGATTGGTTTAATTCTGCAATAATAAAACATTCAAAGTCTGTTTCACCTTTTCAACAGACAAGTCAATAGAGTAATTGAGGTGAAACTGATCAAGGTGTGAGTGGTGAGTTGAGGGTCTTTATGGTTCTTTTCTATTTACATTATGGCTTCTCTGTGTGGAAGAGACATTAGTATCATTGTAGACTTTAGTCCGAGAGATATTCAGTCCTACGTTTTCTCTGAGAGTCACTCACAGTTGGATGTGGCCACCACTTGTCCCTCACTTTAGAGAGTGGTTATTCAGCCAATTAGTAAAATCCTTTGAGGTTTCATGTCTATTTACTGTCGCCTGCCTTTTTAAGGTCAGCACGTCTTTGTCTCTTGTATATTTAGTGGTCTCAGTCCTCCTCGGAGCCCGCAGCCCCTCTTAGTCCGTTCATACAGAAGGGCAGTCCAGAGGGAAAGGGGCTGTCGGAGGGAGAGAAGCCGCTGAAAGGTGGCAGCCCCGCCAGCCTCTGCAGGTGGGGGAAGAAGGACGGCGGTGGTCCCTTGTGATGGTCAGAGCGTAGCTGCAGGCCGTCATGCACAGAGGTGTGGTGGTGGGACGGGGGCAGCTCGGGAGGGGCATAGCGGATAGTGCTGGGAGCGTAGAGACTCTGTGGACCCTGTGGACCCAGAGCTAAGGGGTGGAAGAGCACTCTCCCCGCCGCTGCTCCTCCGGCCGCTAGTCTCTGCAACAGGTCAAAGTCCGGGCCTCCTGCGCTGCTGCGCCC
>JAPMNZ010937755.1:0-14703 GCA_029875035.1 Pomatoschistus microps | reverse complement strand
TTTTAGTGGTAGGGGAAACCGGAGTACCCGGAGGAAACCTACGCAGACACGGGGAGAACATGCAAACTCCCCTCAGAAAGGCCCTGGTCCCACCGGTTAAATACTGAATAATTTTGATATCGTAGCTTGTTTTATGATTTTATTAGTTAGGGACTTTTAATAGTTTAAAGTGTCTGTCGACAGTGTGGTGGATGACAGGTTGATATGAACAATCCATATAAACCTTCATAAAAGTTTCTCAAGAAAACAACCAAACATTTAACACAAACATTCTATATTCAATTAGTAATATTTGTTTTAATCTGGTAATTATAAGTGGATAATTGAAGAGTAAAATGTTTCTTCCCTTCTCTTCTCAGACGGTGTTTCCCATGATGATGGGCTGTGAGGCACCGCCGGAGAAGATGGACCCTGCGGTGCAGGACATGAATGACTCTCTGTCTCTGCTGGAAAACTACTTTCTCCAAAACAAAGTGTTCATCTGTGGAGAGAAGATCTCTGTGGCTGACGTGGTGGCGATCGCTGAGATCATGCAGGTATCAGGAGATCATCAATAAACTTTCAGTATCATTGCAGCAGTGTTACTTTTGTGTTGCTCTGTGACAATATCTGTCATTACACAAACCTGTCAATATCACACTCCATCCTTCACTCTCTGTGAACCATTTTAATTCTTCCTTTCTCCTCAGCCTGTGGCCACAGGAGTGGACGTGTTTGTAGGACGTCCCAAGCTTAGCGCCTGGAGAGACCGTGTCAAAGTGCAGCTCGGGGAGCAACTGTTCAAAGAGGCAAATGAGGTCATCATGAAGATCAACGATTTGCCACAGGCCATCGATAAAAAAGCTCTGGAGATGATGAAGCCAAAGTTTCAGAAGATGTTCAGCTAATGAGTCTGAAAAGTCAATATTACTGTAGCAAATAAATTGTAACGTACCTCAAGTCTATAGAAGATTATGTTTCCTTTAAAATAAAATTGCACTTAAATTGAATGATTCTATCCTTACACAAATTCAATATCAACAATAAAACTGCACCAGTTGGCAAGGCACATTTGTTATAAAACTCAACATATGAATGACATATTCTCCATTATTATGTATGCCTTAGATTCATGACACCCAATTATTATTTATGTTCATAAAAACAGACCAAGAATGTGCAGCCTTTTCCTGTAAAAGGTTTATTTAGAAAATATTCCATATACTTTAATTTGACCATGAGATTATGATAAACATAAATGATGATTTTAGCGCCATAGAGATCAGTTGATTTGCAGGAGTTAAACGACCAAAGCATTACAGAGTAAACATCAAATACAACTTTTCTGAATTCAAATGGTTCTAACAAAGTCGTGTGGAGCTTGTCTTTCTGTTATTTAACCCATAGACACAGATAAAGGTTGTTCAAACATAAAAATGGATGCATCTGGAGATAAATTGTTAAAACCTTTATGAAGTGTAACCAAACAAAATCCCATAAAATAGGTCATGATTCAGTCCAAACACTACACAAATACAAAATGTCTGATCTTAAAGTTTTTTTTCTTTTTACATTCAACTACATATAGGAATTCATGGATCAAAATTGCATGTGATGGGATTGAGTGTTTGTGTCCTGTTAACATGTTAATTATTGTGTTAAATAAATATACATAGGTTTGAGACAAAGATGTATGTAGCTAGAAATGAGTTAACTAAACCATTACAATGCAAAAAGTGGTCTCAGAGTTAACCATAGACTGTATATTAGGACTGGACATAGTGCTGATGTCCCCAACAGCGTTTTTCCGAATGTGGAGGAAGCTGATTTGAACATACGCTAGCAGGATCCAATTTTTCTTATATGGGCTTTTGTTCAGACGGGGTTAGCTATGCGCGATAACAGGGGAGACACGTTATAGACATTATCAAACTATAAACTCCAGGATCACAGAGAGTGCTAAACTACAGATTTTTCAGCCCAAAATGGTGAGTTTGACATAAACGGCTACTTTTCAATGTAAGTCAATAGAAGCCAGAGCGAGTTGGAGCCAAGAGTGGGGGTTAGCATTGTCTATTGATATACAGTCTATGGTTACAACATTGCCCAGTATTGCAAAACCTGTATAGCTCCAAATATGTTGTTCAGAAATCATGAATCAAAATGGTATGAATTGAGACAAAAATACAAAAGCAGCAAATAGCAGGCCCCAGACTAAACAGAATGATTTCATAATAGCTCATCATTGGCCAGACAAAATGTTAAAATGCATTGGTAATTAACTAGACTGAAGGTTTAAAAGTGTACTGTGAAGTCCATGCAAAATTAGTAACTGGAAACTTTATGCTTTACTTTTCTTTTTTGTATCATTTTGCATCGTGTTTAGCACACCTTGAGCTGTTTTACACACTGGATGGATCGCACTACTATTTTCAAGGCAAGTAAAACAGCTTTCAAGTCTTCTCGTACTCTGAGTCATTCAAAACCAACTTCTGCGACTTTCTGTGCTTCTGTGATCCGAAAAAACGCTTTTTTTTACGCTTGGTGCTCCTCAAACAATGTCAGGTTTTGAAGTCTCACGTGTGGTTGGTGCTATTAGATAAATGTTTTTTGGAGGGGGAGTGTTGGATCCGGTCTTGGACACAGTGAGTATGGACGGGCACTCCTCCGGGCAGACACACCACCTCCGGTTCACTGAACGTATTGTGACACATAAAGCAGCCTTTCTTGTCCGACACCATGATGGGCTTCTTCCTCTCCTTCAACTGTAGGCAAACGCAGACGGGATGGAGGGTTAATGAGGCAGAGGGGAAGCATCTATATGACGTTTAAATACCCTGGCAGAATTCATTATTTCTCAACTATGTTCTCACTCATGGATAGCGGTTAAAACTGGCGTTAAATGCAAAAAAAGAATTGAACTTAAGTAGAATTTAAAATTCTGGAGGAACCAAGTTAAAATTATAAATATGAAAATATTCATTGCAAAAATGTCAGATGTACATAAACGCTTTTTTCAAGCCTTATTATCAGATTTGGGTTGTGCAACAGATGGTTAATTTTGAGAGAAAATAATGTTTCCGCCTGACTGCAAGACAAAATAACAAGTCAATATTCTTGCACTATATTGTGTAACAGATTAAACTACAGATGTATACATATAAGTATATATTTCTTGCAGGAGAGTACACAGGCTTTTATACTCTTATATACTTTTTTTTTTAGAGATTTTAGTTTATTAAGTTTATCCCAATAAATATTCACTTGTGTTGTGAGCTTCCATAGACTCAAAAATCCCCATATCACAAAATGTTTTTCCTTCTCTAGAATCCCATTTTGTTGGCAAAGAACTTTGTAGATTTGATAGAGATTAATGGTGCAGCCCTAAAATGAATTCACCCAAAAATAATGACAGTAATAATATATATTTTTTAAAAGTCTCTCACCCGGTCATGCAGCAGCTGTAGATTTTCTGAGTGTGCGAGTCCCAGTGCGATCTGGGAGGTGCGACAGGCGTGGACACTGGCCCGGATGGCTCGTCCAAGGAAAGGCCTGAGCAGCTGCAGGGACCATCCTTCAGGAAGCATGTTTAGTACCTGCACAGCGTCAAACAACTCTCCATAGCGATTCAATAGGTCCACAGCCGCCATCTCCATCTCACCACTGCCCCCTGCTGCCTTGCGCTGGGACTGCGAGTCTAAATAAACCCCTAATAAAAGATGGAAGAGTTTCTGTCTGTAAGCGGAGTTCTGTGACTCAGACGCCCAAATGCAGTAGGCCTCAGCGGATGGGAAATCCTTGAGTTCATGAACTAGAATGTGCAGGGCCTCGTTGTGCTCCTCCAGTTTGCCGTGTAGTGTTGCACGCTCAAGCAGTAGATTTTCACAACCATTTATCTTTCCTAAAAAGAAAGGAAAAAGAAACACATTTACCATTTTTGCTATTAGCATAACTCTCACCTACAAATAAAGGTGGGATACCCTTATTACTATCTGGCGCTGGAAGGTGGCACCGTGGCATCTTTTAAATGTAACTACACATTTTCCCCTGCGAGGATGGATTTACATAGAGGTTTTAAATAAAAGATTTTGTTCTTTTTATTTTTATTTTTTTTTACAATTGATTATTGTTATTTCACTTTGAAATTACTTTAAAATGTAATTATTTGTTGTGAAAGACTTCATGATCTCAAACTTTCTGAACATTGAGGGGAAATTAATAGATTATAAACAGCCAGACTGATTTGCTATTCTGTCGTCATTGTTGTGATTGTTGTGATTGTTGTACCTAAAAGATATTGTGCTCGATAGAGGTTAGACTCTCGTAACATGGCCTGGAGTCTCTCTCGAGCTTTCGACAGCTGCGCCTCGTCCACTGGCGTTTCCGATAGCAACGCCAGGACCCTCTCCAGGTACAAGACAGCCAGGTGCGTGTGGAACGTCTCCTTCTGCAAAGATTAGATTAGATTAGATTAGATTGGGTAAAACTACATTAAACCTGAGAGAACTTCTTTCAGGCTATAAACTTACGTAAATACATAGAAATACAAAGACAATTACAAATAGAGTGCATATAAAATTGTGACATGATGTAACATTTGATTTCATATTCACCAACACTCCAGTCACTACAAAAGGTTATCACAATAATATTTCCCTTTTCTGACCAAACCATCAAAACAAAGTATTAATCCAGATGAAAGTTGCAATGCACTGCCCCTGAAATAAAAAAAATGAGAGGAATTCTGACCTGAATGTGCTGCTGTAGGACCAGGTGCTCCAGGTATAGTAGAAGGGCCTCACGATGCGGCGTTAAATAAGTCACGACTTCGTCAGGCTTCAGCTCCGGCTGGTTTTTAGTGGGAATTCTTTTAGTGAATATTTGAACTCCTGTCTGAAAGAGAAAAATGTGTCCAAGTAATTTCCCTTTATGGGGTTATTCAACAGTTGCAATGCAGTAAGAAGAACAATATAAATGTTGTTGTTAAAAGGTAAGATTATTGTAAATTGCAATATTGTTAAAACCCCTTGAAAGTGCAAAATCTTTAGTAACATAAAAATCAATCTGTATCCCACTTATTTCTAGTAAAAATGAATAAATCAATGAGTTTTTACTCAATCTGTAAGACCTTCCATGCAGTCTTTTTTGTCATATGCAAAGCTGAGGGAATGGAATTTCAGAAGTAAAAGAACTTTTGAACAATACTCCAATGTTACAAACTCATCATGTTACCACAGAAAAAAAACATTCCACATAGATATCACATGCCATCTAAAATATACGACAATCAATAAGCTTGATTATTGTGCAAAAGATGGGACAACTGCATTTGACTTCAAAGTAATTAAAGTCATAACTTACAGTGGGGTTTTTGCGTAAGGCCCAGTCGGCGTACTTCCACACGAGATCCAGACTGGAGCAGGAGCAGAGAAAGTCTGTGATGTAGTCGTCCAGATCAGACCGTGTCCCGTCCTGAAGATCTCCATCAGCCACACGCATCCACAACTGAGAAAGTCAAAATAGATCATAAAACATTTATGGTGATCATAATGGCCTACCAATTATTATCTACTGATATTATGAAGACGCACCTGCAAAGCAGCTGAATCCTGACCGTGATACTGGTAAAGTAAACCTAGTGCAAAATATCTGAATAAAAACGAAAAACATGTGAATAACTGAACAATGGTGATGTACATTAGAATGGGCTACTCATGGTCTCTGAGGACTCTACAAAGTTGTCCATTCGCCAACACAGATCAGAGAATTGCAATACTGACAAACAGATAGGAGCCATTGATTCATAGGAGGCGGATGATCAAGTTGGGTCTGAGGAGAATGGTATGATCAGGGCTATAAATGACAGCATAAGCATACTATAATTTTAATAGAAAAAACAGCGGTATAAAACATATTTCATACATGAACTGCAGCTCAATGTGATTAAAGCTGTGTTCAGACCAGATCATGCGTTGCAGCGAGTTTCAATGCAAAGTCAATGGTGACGTGCATTGAGGCATTGCATGGACGTCGCAGCACACACGTTTATCCCACACAGCAGTCGCCTTGTTGCTGCGAGGCAGAGGCGGTGGGTACATCGGCTAGATGCATGCAGCGAAAGCAGGAGATGAACATCGTCGCTCCACACAACCCTAACCCTAACCCTAACCCACACGGCAACCAATCAGAGATTAGCAAATTGGTCACGGGACATATGCCAGTCCAAACCAGGTAAAAATAAATACACTTGAAAACAACCAAACAGGAGCTAAACCAGGATCAAACCAGGACTGAGGATGGGGGTCAATATACTGTGACTTTAAACAAGTGCTGTTAACATGTTCCCTGATACAGAAGTGCCCACCACTTCCGCCCTGCGTTTTTCCCCAACGCAGGGGACGACTTTAGATTGACTAAACTCATGCAGCTGATACTTAGTGAACGCTTGTCCATGCCTCCATCTACGCACGTCCATGCATCGACGATCTGAACACGGCTTAACAGAGACAATGCAAGAGAACACAACATGACTGCATCCACATGGTCGTCCTGATCACCTCCAACATTATTATCACGTGTTACTTGTGCCATCAGAAAGCTGTCCTGAAAATGTCGTCCAAATCTTGCCTTAACTTTTGGAATTAGCAAAGAAATCCTGCATCCAGGCATGAGCTCTTTGACAAAAAAGGTTGAAGGGATGTGATTATGATATGTTCCTATAATTATCATGGATTAAGCTAAAATCAACTCTATGTTTTTGAGATGTTTTAAGATGGTTAAAAGCTCAGAACAATACATTTCTGTTACGTTGATGTTTACTGTACTTAACCCTTGACATGTGGTACTCACTTGTGATACTTTTCTAGCCATGGCACACAGTCGGCTAAAACACAGAAGTTTTCTGAGGCGAGAAGATCGAGGAGGCTTTCGTGATCTTGTTCAGCATAGAGTTTCAGCAGAGCAGTGTCCACGTCCTCCCTGCAGCCGTTGGCAACTTCTGTACTTCGCATCTGAGATTAGGGATATTTGTTTCATTCATTTCAATAATTTACCAAAGACGTGGACTAACCAAGACGTACCTCTGCCAAGTAGCTGATTAGAAACTGCTTGCACCTCTGGACCTTTTCCTGGTCGCCTTGAGCCAAGTGGTTCAGATCAGCAAACTCGTGAAGAGGAGGATGGCAGCGCGTGAATGTGGATGAGGAAGGCAGCAGCAGTGGGTAAAGAGAGATGAGCTCCCGGACGTCCAGGTGTCCTTTTCTATGATATAATCAAAACAAATATATTATTATCAATTATCCTACAGATGCCTGAGCCTTGGGTGGCTACTCTTGACATGGAGGAGGAGCAGCAGCAGCAGCTTGAGCTGTGACTGAACTCTTCACCCCATAGTGCCTAGCCACTGGAGAAAACTCTTTTCGGCCACTTGTTTCCATGATTTTGTCCTGTCATTACCCAAAGCTCATGACAGTGGGTGGAAACGTAAACTGACCAGAAACTGAATTGAAAGTCTTGCTTTTTGACTCAGCTTCCCCTTCATCACAACAGTTGTGACGCAGAGACTGAACCAATCAGTCTGTTAATCTGATATATGAGTTGTGTTTAAAAGTTATGACATGGACACATGTATAAGTGTGCATTACCTTTAAAAAGTAAAAACAATTTCCTTAAAGCTTACCTAAAATGCTCCTTTGCGTCTAGAAATTGAAGTTGGCCAAACTGTATAAAACCTGCCTGCTGAAGGATCTTTTTGTGCAAAATCTGTGGACAAACAACGATAAGCCATTTAAGTAACCAATATTTCACCAGAACATTTACAACTGAAAATGTACCTGAAACTTTTCTTTGGGAATATTCCTCTGGGCTCCTTCAGTGAGGATGAGAGCTTCTTCCACTCTGTGACTGGCTAACAAATCCTGGATTTGTCTCTCAAGAGGCAATGGCACGAGTACATACACGGCTTTAGTAGAAGCTAGAATGACTTTCCCTACACAATGCAAACAAAAGCGTATTCATAAATGAAACAGAGTTGGTGTAAATAAATATTTTACCTTCAAAGTCCTGGAGAACGTGTCCATCCCTGAAAGGCAGAGTTTGTTTGAGCTGTTGGTCGAGCATGCTGTGGACAGTGATGAAGCTTTCGTCTAAGGCCACAACATAAGGAAAGCAAACCGCAGCTCCAATCACATTCTCAGACCAATTCACTGGAGCACGCTGGGAGACGCCCTCTGCATTAGCAAACATTCCTAAGGTGGAAAAAAAATAGATAACTACACGTTTCATAATTTTTGCAGAAAAAATATTATTTTCTTACCTAGACCGCCTGGTGCTGCCAGCAGAAACTCCTCTCGGCCAATCCTCTTCACAATAGGCTTCCTCTCCTCACTGTTGTATGGAAATAAGTCCTGGTTGGCTCCAGTGTTGTAGTTTAAGATCAAGTATTGTGTGGTTAGAGCCAAACACAAAAAGTATCCATCCAGAGAAACAGCGCAGGGCTGTTCTGGTGTGTTCACTTCTTTCACTAACTGAACTCGGTCTTCATAAACCATAAAAATCTGCACTGTCCGCCGTTTAGAAGAAAGTATTCCCATCTCCACACAGAATGGATCTCCATTAACTGGGTTCTCATTAATGCAGAACGTAGTGACACCTCTGATTTTGGCCCCTCCAGCACCAGAGGGAGTTTCTAAAGTCAACATGTCAACAAGAAATAGCACTCCATCACAGAGCACCATCAATCGCTCCAAAGCTGATGCAGCCCGCAGCTCAGCCACTGGTTTCTTGAGTCCCAGGTATTTGTGAAGTAGTTTTTGTGCCAAGAAAGTTAGTTTTCCATTGGAGGAAGTGACCTCTTCTAGAAGGAAATGGTGGATGAAGCAGTCATTTGTTCCAATGTACAGGTGCTTTCCACAACATTCGATGCATTCAATGTTGATTCGAGCCTTGTCTCCCATGAGGAGCTCTCGCTCCACAGCAGGGACCAGCTCAAAGGCCTTCACACTCATCTCGACAGCAGCATTTACACTGCATGACAAAACAAGGTATAGTTAAACATTTTTAACAAGAACATTTTGATTTGTCTTTAAAGTCAGATCTAGAAAGTATCAACACTAAATGTATTTAGTGTAAGTCAGTGCTAGTGCCATCATCAAAAAGTTCCATTACATATTAATAATACATTATTACAAGGCATTATATTTACACTGACATTTCCCAACTGTGGGGCGAATAAGGGATCTCTTAATCTTAATATCAAAACAATTTAAGATTTGTTATCTTCTCTCACAGTTAGTTTGTAACAATGAAGTTGGTCTTTCATTATCCCACTCAAGTAGCGAGCTAGCTTCAAAACAAACAAGTTACAAAACTCTGCAATCATTAAATAGCTTCAAGAAATATTAAGTAACTGCGTAGTTAACGCATATGTTTTCGTTATTGCCATTCTTCTCAGAGCTGAGGTCAAATATTACAGGCACATTTAAAGACTAGCATGAGCAGTCAGCTGTGTTGTGTGCTAGCCTGCTAATGACTTGACTAAACATCGACTACGCACCATTAACATACAATTGTGCTTCTTTCACTTAAACTCGGTCTGTGTGACAAACTAGACTATGATTTATTTTATCAGTCTACTATTTCCTCTTGTCATTTAATGATATCTGATCCCATCATTCTGAGCCGGGTGCTAGTTTTTCCTCCAGGAGCATTAGCCGCAAACATACCTCTCTCTCTCTCCCACTACACAGAACTCTACGAAGACAGGCGGGGGTCAGGACGCCGCCAAGCCCTACTTCAGCGCCCGCAGCCAAGGCTTGTCCATGCCGCTGGGTTAGAAGAAAGTGCCTGCAAAGATGTGCGCTCACAAGAACAAGTGTGCTTTCCCTGGTTTTCCTGGTACCCAGTGCCACCCTTTCGATAACTCCCAATGTCCTTTATTAAAGTCTAGATGGTTCATCACCATGAAAATCCAGCTTTCAGCAGTCATCTTTTGTCTATTCTTCATTATCATTATTATCATGATAATTATGATTAAGAATATGATTATGATTATTATTTATCTTACGGGGAAACATCGTTAAATGAATAAAAATAGATTGGTAAATTAGTGCAGTCTAAAGTAGTTTTAATGTTTACACAGATACAGAGTTCCCCATAAAAACTACAACTATCATACTATTTAAGTTGGGGTACCAAGAGTCTTGTACATGTAACTTTTGAGAACACTAACTCAGAACAAGTTATATGGATTATATTGCATAGATCTTTTGTGGTTTTAAAGTTATGTTTCAGCTTTAAATTGTTTAAACTGACAACAGTACCGCTCTTGAAATCACAAGATGGTCGCAATCGGTGTCTGATTTCTCTAGATTTTATATGATGGAAAATGAACTCCAATGAACGCAGGTGATTCTCTGGTGTGTTTAAAGAATCAGGAAAAATACGCTATATATTGACAATTACGGGATGGAATGAAACCACCGGCTGTCAAAGCAAACACCTTAATTAGAAAAATACGTGATTTGCAACTAACTATTTTACACCTTGGAACATAACCAAACGATATTAAAAAAAACAACGAGTTAGACAAAGTGTTTGGATTACAGAATGTCATTGAACATATCCCGGTCACCCAGGATGCACCTGTCCAGCAGAACTGTGCAGAAAAGCCATTTTGTTAGCATCATGGTTAGCATAGCCCTGTCGGGTAAAGAAAGACTCTAGTAACAAGCGCTTGTTACACTCACGCTAACAATGTCGCCTTTACGTTTTCGTAAACTGTTTAAACACCCCAAGAACAAACTCTCTATTATGTTTTAGTACCCAGAAAAGGTATGGACTAGCGCCGTAGGCTGTCGCTAAAGTGCTATGAAAACAAGTGTGAGCCAGTGCTAATGTGTGCTGCTATCTGTTTACCTAGCTGTCAGCAGTAATGTTTGCGGGTTAAATACGTAACGGGGTGATCTGTTTTTCTTGATTTTAATTAGACTCTTAATGCTCTGGTCCCACAATAGGTGGCTGCATTATTGAGAGTAAACAAACGGCTGAAGTTGGCAAATAATTACAGCATCAAAGTGATCAGTCCAAGCGCTAATCTGATAATGGCAGAAGACACTCGACAGGAGAAGAGAGCCAGTTTCTCCAACGGGATGATGCCCAGGACCTCTGTGGCCTCGGGCAAAGCAGGAGCCTCCAAGAAAATAGTTATTAAAAATTTCAAAGGTACGTATTTCCTTTTTTTGTTCTTTTCAATCCTTGCAAGAATCTGATAACTTCCTGCTTCTTGCTTTCATACGTGATTCACCTTAATCTGTTATGTAATGATAGTAGCACAACTACTAGATCATTAAACAAATTGACTGTTTCTATGTAATATTACACTTACAACGTTTCGTAGACTCATAGATTTTTAACTCTTCTTATTCCCACTTGGATTAGATCGGCCAAAACTTTCAGAGAATTACACTGAAGACACATGGCTTAAACTACGAGAAGCTGTGAATGCGATCCAAAACAGCACTTCGATCAAGTACAATCTAGAGGAGCTTTATCAGGTATGGTGTTAAATATGGTCATTTGGATGTAATTCACACTAGTGAGAAATTGCATAAGGCACAATGTACAGTTTGATTTACAAATGTAATGCAATTACATTCAAATTTTGATTGTCTTCTACTTCTATTGTCTATTCAGGCAGTGGAAAACCTGTGTTCCTACAAAGTGTCTCCAACACTGTACAAGCAGCTTCGTCAGGTCTGTGAAGACCATGTGCAGGCTCAGATTCTCCAGTTCAGGGAATATCCTTTCTAAACTAATGTAAATTTTGATATAATAAAAGAATTAGTCTTCCATAGTACTGTTCTAATTCAGTGTATTATGAGTTAATTGGCCTTAACAATGAGCTCACAGAGTCTTTAGACAACCTCTCTTTCCTGAAGCGAATGAATCACTGCTGGCAGGACCACTGCAGGCAAACTGTAAGGTTTAGTATTCCCTTGAAGCACATCCAGGTTGCTCACCTATTTGTATTTATTCTTGTATTTTCTGCTACTTGCAGATAATGATCCGCAGTATTTTTCTGTTCCTTGATCGTACCTATGTTCTTCAGAATTCTCTGCTCCCTTCAATTTGGTAATGACCATTTTTCTTTGTTGATGTTCACTTTGTTGATGTACTTTCATTGCTTACATGAACGTGTGTGTGTTTTCTTTAGGGACACAGGCTTAGAGTTGTTCCGCACACACATTGTGAGTGATATAGCTGTTCAGAAACGTACAGTGGATTGTATTTTGGAGCAAATTGAGCTTGAGCGAAATGGAGAAACTATAGACCGCAGTCTCCTCAGGAGTCTGCTGGGCATGCTGTCCGACCTGCAGGTAACTTGTTCATAGTACATCATTTTAATTCTTACAATTACAGTACAACAACAAGTGTTATCCTGAGTTTTCTGCACAGGTTTATAAAGAAGCATTTGAGGAGCAGTTTTTGACTGAGACCAACCGTCTGTATGCAGCAGAGGGACAACGATTGATGCAGGAAAGAGATGTGAGTGAAGTCCTGATTTTTAAACCTTTAAAGCTGACTATCCAAGTAGTTTTCAATAAATTAGTCATTTATTGAATGTTCCCAGGTGCCAGAGTATTTGCATCACGTGGCTCGGCGTCTTGAGGAGGAGAATGATCGTATTGTGAGCTACCTCGACCAAAGCACCCAGTATGTCACTATTGATTTTGAGTTTTAGCTAATCTCTAAGAGATTTATTCAGTTCTAACATATTTCTTTGCAGGAAACCACTTGTAAGCTGTGTTGAAAAGCAGTTACTAGGAGAACATATGACCGCAATACTTCACAAAGGTATGTTCCATTTCATCCCTCCTGACCGCCAGAGGGCGGTGCATGCGCAGGGAACATTCAGTGCTATGCACCGCCCTCTGGCGGTCATCAGGGATTCATAGAACAGTGGTTACATACGTAACCTTCGTTTTTCCTACAGAAGAATTGTATCATATGCAGCATTAGTTACTGAATGTATGTTTTTCAGGCTTGAGCATATTGTTGGATGAAAACCGTGTCACTGAGCTTGCCCTTTTATACCAACTCTTCAGTAAAGTCAAAGGAGGACTTCCCACACTGCTGCAGTTTTGGCGCGAGTACATCAAGGTAATCGCTCACATGTTTAGAATCTGATTCTTATCAAAGCATGATTGTTAATTTTTTGCATGTTTTTTGAATAGTCGTTCGGCAGTGAAATTGTCTGTACACCAGAGAAGGACAAAGACATGGTACAGGAGCTGCTCGACTTTAAAGACAAAATGGACAATGTGGCCCAAAATTGTTTTTCTCGCAACGAGGGTTTCATCAATGCAATGAAAGAAGCCTTTGAAACTTTCATCAACAAAAGGCCCAACAAACCCGCTGAACTTATCGGTGAGACATTATCCCTTTCTTTTAATATTATTTCTGTGATGAGTCAATTGATTTATAAATGATTTTTTTAGCTAAGTATGTCGACTCAAAACTAAGGGCAGGAAACAAGGAGGCGACTGAAGAAGAGCTGGAGCGAATCCTGGACAAGATAATGATAATATTTCGCTTTATCCATGGTTAGTTACACACTACTCAAACTGTGAATTGTACTGACATGTGCAACAAAGTAAAGAACAAAGGCACATTTGTTTGTTTAAAATAACAGCTATTAGTTTTTAAGCTGTGTCATGGCATGGGCTCATTATCTTTTGGTCCACAGGAAAGGATGTGTTTGAGGCTTTTTACAAGAAAGACCTTGCCAAGCGACTGCTGGTTGGGAAGAGTGCATCTGTAGATGCAGAGAAGTCTATGCTCTCCAAACTTAAACATGGTAAATACTTTTGCATACAAATACAGTTGAAACATGAACAGTTAACCATGAGTTAATGTCTTTTTGATCTTTTACAGAGTGCGGAGCCGCTTTTACAAGTAAATTAGAAGGCATGTTTAAAGATATGGAGCTGTCTAAAGATATAATGATTCAATTTAAACAGGTAAGAATACCCTGAATTTGTTTGCACTGTAGTGGTGATACATGTAAAATTAATGAATGTACCTCTCGTAGTAAATCTGGCTGCTTACTGTTGTATGTGCAGCTAATTGTGAAAACAATCCTAATGATAAGGACCTTTTTTAATGAGCTAAAATAATTCGGCAACTTGAATGATGAAACGAATGGAGGAATGCTAATGAAGGCTTTCTTGCAATGGCGCAGATGCAATAGCTGGCACAAAAGCTAAAATTATTTAAGGATAATGTTGAAGCACCAGGAAACATTCTTAGGCTAACATCAGAATCAAAAAGAATATGATAAGAGTATAATAAGATTTAACTGTGATCTGCTGTTTACAGTATATTCAGAACCAGAGTGAACCCAGCAACATCGAGCTCACTGTGAACATTCTCACGATGGGTTATTGGCCTTCGTACACCCCCATGGACGTGCACCTGCCCACTGAGGTACAAAAGCCCTTGACAAGGGTTTCAACCCCCAGGTTTAGACCTAGTTTTGTTATATCTGTAACCCCCAACACCAAATATCTTCTTAGATGATTCATTGTGTGAATTTGATCCAGATCCCTCAATGAGGAGGTTTCTCACTTTTCTCCCACTGGGTTTTAGAGTTTATCCTTGCCGATGCAGGAGGGTCTGTTACCCTGTTAGTGGGTTTAACAAAAAGAACCATGGGGATGATCCAGG
>JAPMNZ010937735.1:0-18171 GCA_029875035.1 Pomatoschistus microps | reverse complement strand
CGTAAGTAACAGCATAAAAGAGCCAACCGCTTTCAAAGTGTGGACCTCTTTACCGCTCGCGACGAAATGCAGGGCCACTTTACCGCGGTAATTTGCCTGGCCTGCCAAACGATATGCTTTTTCAAAGACATATAATAAACCCAAAAAAATAAACACCAAAATATGAAATTTTTCACCAAGTCTGATGTTTGGGCAAAATTTAACAACTTTTCATGCATGTTCAGGGGGTCAAATTAAGGCTCAAAGTGCAGAATTGGACAAAAGCAATAGGCCCTTTCCCCATTCGGGGCTCGGGCCTATTAATGTAATAAAGTGCCATAGTGTTCAGACCTAGGAACAAGGTCTTTTGAACAGAAAGGAGGAGTGTCTGGCAGGCCAGGCAAGATGCAAATGATACAACAGTTTAGACATTTCCAGCAAATGTACATACCAGCGATGGTAAAGACAAAGGCACCAACAACACTATAATATTACTCACACGCAAAGTGGGGTATATAAAGCCTTTTTGGTTATAATGCTGATAATCGATTATTAAAAACACCAAATAAAACATAATAAATTGTAAGCCATAATCATTAAAATCATAACAAAGGCTTGGCATATGTCACTTGTCACATAAGAGACATGTGTAATGAGTAATTGGTCTGTATCATATTTTTATTCACATTTTAATTTGAAATACAGAAGAACATGAACTTTTGAAGAATGTCATAATTTCACCCGTTTTCAAATCAAATGACCAGGTATTCAAAATTAAGTACATTTATTTGATTTACTAATTAGTGCCGCTATAGGGAAAATATTGCTACAACAGCTGGGAACAGAAAGCAAAACTTGCAGCGCAGTCTAAAAAATAAGGGAATAATGAGAAGTCAGCATTTTTTTGGGTTTCATACACATTGAAAAGAACAGAGAAACACATGATTATAGCCAGAGAACACACGCCCTGTCCAACTCCAAAATCATCCCAAAAAGCATCACATTACACCTGATTTATCGCTTTGTGTTTTCTATAGAACAAGAAGCCGTACATGTCCGCACTGTCATTATTGTGACCACTCTCCTGGCGACTGCTGCAGCTGCACTGACCGGAGCCATGCTTAAAATGTGGTTTTCTAGTCACCGATTTCACACTGTTTTATAATCAACCCAAGCATATTATTTATTCACTTGTTATTCTCAAGTCTTATTTATTTGTGAAAGTATTTTTAAACTATTTATTTTAGCACCAAGGATTTTGTCTTTTTCATCTTAAAGCTTTGAACATATGATGGTTGTAAAAATGGATAGCGTCCATTCTGCACTTGTTAGTATGCCCTAAGATGAAATAAAATTTGCCTTGTTTATGAAGAAATCCCCAGTGTGAATGTGTCATTTCCTCCTCGTGCTGTGGTGGTTTGGAAAGATCTGACTGCACTTTCATTTTGGTCGCTCGTCTGCAGTGTTCATGGAAGTCTCCTAAACTGTGACATGATGCTGAATGTTCTGCTGCTCCTTCTCGCTGCGTCCATGGGTGAGTGACTGACCTGCTGTTTCATTTTCTTTCTCTTAACATTATTTTTCAAACACAGCTTTATTCACTTTGGGAAACTCTTTGCAAGTTCAGTTTTTGTACATTTAAAAAAAAAAAAAGCAAACGTTCACGTGATCAGCCAGAGTTCCATTTGAACGACGTCCGATCATCAGGCAGTTTATGAGTAAAGTCCTTCATGAAGAAATGTAAATACAATGTTGCTCTTTTCGAACAGACAGCGAAGGCGAAGCATACGTTTCCAGAAAATTACAGTGATTTGTTTTGAACCCGTCACCTGTGATAAAAAAAAGGCAAAACGGCAAGAGATTTTTTATCTTATTATTAATCTAGAAGCCCATGGAATATGTTTGTATTGCTGACCATTCAACATATTGTCTTCCCCTTAATCCACTTCTGGGTCCGAGGGGTGTCAGTCAGAGCTGCACCCAGTACACAGCACCAGCCCCTCACTGATCCTCTTGCAGGTGGTGAGTCCACAGGGGGATTTTAAAAATATCACTGATAATACTTACTGTACATAATAGTATATTACATAATAGTACACTGGTCAGAAATATACAATCTTTTAGAAATTAACTACAATTCTTGGTTGCTGACATCAACTTGAAAATCCGGTGAAATCAAAGTCAGTTTAGACGCGTCGCACAACATACACATACATTCATACAACAGGGCCGTTCACAAGAAACATGTTTCGAAAAAGACTCAATTTATGGCCTTCAATGACTTTCATAAATGGTAATTGTCCAAATGGGGCAGTAAAATTGCCCGGCCTTGGGTATACCTATGATATACTTTGCATTTGCTGTTCTTTCAGGGGTGTGTGCAGAAAAGATTTGTGTGAGATCTGGTGAGATGGTAGCGCTGCAGTGTCCCAGGAGCAGTATGATGCAGAGAGGTCCTGACAAGAGCGAGAACACCACACTGCTCACTGACAGGGAGCTGGTTCTGCTCAGCGCTTCAGAGCATCAGCAGGGCAACTACTCCTGCATCGGGTAAACACACAACATGTCCCCGAGAGAGGCTGAGTCAGTGCTAATGGTGGCAGCTGATATTGTGCCCCTAACTCTAACTCTAGGTCTCTCAAAAGGCATGTGATCAGTTGGACCAATGACCAATGTGTTTGTTTTTATTGCAATTTCTGAGTTTGAATTGTTTGATTCTCTGATCTGTTGTTGATCTAGCATTAAGAACCTCCTTCTCACCAAACAACATCTTTATGTAGGACTATATAAGCTAAAGTAATCCTATAATCCTAACAGTCTATTAGTCCTACCCATCACAATTTCCCAACATCCATGAAATCTATTTATATTTTTGTACCTTTCACTCATTTTTGTCTTTATAGAGAACAAAACAAGACGTTTGAGTTGACGGTCTACACTACTCCGACTGGTGATTGTGAGACGTTCTCTCAGTTCTCCAAGTCCTGTAATAGTGGAAAGGACTGCACTATCGACTGCCCTGACTCCTACACTCCAAAGGGCAATGTCATCTTTAAAGACGTCACATGGAAAAGGGTATCTGTACTTGAAACAGTGAATGATGCTCAAACGTCACTAACATTTTGTCTCCATGGAAATGAATCCCCACTATAACATTTTACGATAAAAGGAAAATATCCGGATGTTTTCCCAGGTCATTATTTGTTAGTGATTAGACAAAAATTAGCCTGGTCGTACCACACCATAGTACAAATTACATTTGATAATTGAGCGGAGTGTACGGATGGCTAAGGCCAGGCTAGATAAAAATGACAAATTAATCTATTCTTAAAGCCTTCTCTACTGGCCAACATCATACAAATGTGCTGACAAAGAAATCGATCTTTGTGATGGTTTTTGTTTCTTGTGGAAAGAGAAACGAGCAATAAACTAGGACTTTCCAGCTTCCCTCCACCACAATTTAAACTAAAGACTAAAGACTCTTTAGATTGTTGTGCTGTAACGTCAATGTAGTTAATCTCTTGAATACGCCAGTCATCCATTTTTATATTATAAGTTCTCTCTCTTTAGGATGGCAGGAGGCTGTTCAAAGACAAGACGCTGGACTTCCACAGAGTGACAGAGTCTGACGGCGGCGACTACGCCTGCGTCCGCTCCTTTCTGTTTCGTGGTCAAGTCTATAACATGACGTTCAATGTGGCGCTGGATATTAAGCCTAAAGGTGCAGATAAAACTCATGCTTATAGAGACTTTGTGAAACCCTCCTCTTGCACATGTTCAAATATATGATGTGTTTTTTCCAGAAACTATGAAAACTGAAGGAATCATCTCACCATATCCAAATGAAGTGTTTTCTGCTGATGTAGGTCAGTCCATTTCAAACTTTCACAGAGCTTCAACATAAAGCTCACTAAATTCGATCATTGTCCTTGAGTCCATATACCTCTATTTATCAACTTATGATGTTAAACTATATGACAGTGTGACATCAAACAGAAGCATTACATGTAACAAGGCGATGTCAAAGGTAAGTTTATTTATTTGTGTAGCACAGATTATAAACAAAGGAAGAAAAGTGTAAGGTGCACTCCCTCAGTTGAAGGCACAACTAAACAAGTGATTTTAACCTGGATTTGATCATATCAGAGTAGAGGCCTGTCTCACAATTTCAGGATTCCAGATTTTAGTTGCATAAATACTCTGAACACCAGCAGGAGGCCAGTCCCTGTGCTCCTCAAAGTCCAAGTTGGTTCATATGGCACCAACACGACACAGATGTACTTTGGTGTGAGGCCATGGAGAGGGAAGCCAATATTGCACATATTGATTTTCACATTTACATAGTTGAATAACAGAAATAAATGATCTTTTAAATGACAATGTAAGTTTTTTTGGGTTTCACCTGTAAATGCACTGTTTGCAGGCTCTCCTCTGGTCATCAACTGCACAGCGACGCTATTCGATGATGACTCAGAGGTTTACTGGATAATTGACGAACACGTAGTCAGCAAGCTTGACAATGAGAGGGTGCATTATTCTGTTACAAAGTGAACAACTCAGTCACTCAAATCTACTCTGGGAATTATTGTCAGTATATAATGATATGAATATGTTTCTAGAGAGGACAAAGGTGAAGTTAAGAAGATGACCGCATCTCTCAACTTTACAGAGGTTTCTGAGAAGGATTTTTCTACAGTTTTCACCTGCAGACTAGAATCTACGCTCCAACCACGCATCAACGTTAATGTCACTTTGGCACAGAAAGGTTTCGATGAAAATATATAGTAATGGCGTATTGTGTATTTGCTTATTCCATAAAAATGTGTCTTCTCCACTGACAGAGCGACAGTCGTATGTTGCTGTGACTGTTACGGCTGTGGTCATACCTGCTCTTATGCTGGCGTCTGTTCTGATCTACATGAAGTACAAGATTCATATCACGCTCTTCCTCAGAGACGGATTGGGTTGTCACCGCAGAGTTTCAGGTGTGATCTCATTCTCCAGTTTCTCAGGAAGGAAATACGTTTATGTTTAGCACCTTTCAAATGAACTTCAAGATATCGATAGAGAGACTTTGGGCAGCAGACTACGCCATGTGCTGTCTTCATCTCATTAGACTTTATTAGACTTAGACTTAGACAGACAACAAGGGAAAATGTGTTGTCACTGAAGCTTGCATGGTATTCCACAATTTAAAAAAAATATGTAATAATCTGAAAATGATAATAGTGATGATAATAATAATAATAATAATAATAATAATAATAATAATGTAATAATAATGAAATATATTGTGAG
Organism: Pomatoschistus microps; assembly: GCA_029875035.1. Lineage (NCBI taxonomy): Eukaryota > Metazoa > Chordata > Actinopteri > Gobiiformes > Gobiidae > Pomatoschistus > Pomatoschistus microps. The sequence continues at coordinate 12,894 of JAPMNZ010937735.1, read as the reverse complement.
AATAGAACACTTTTGAACACTTTGGGATCAGAGCTGAATGCCTTTGTGAGGGTGGTCCTCTTTTTTCAGTCTGAAATGCAGATCTAAAGTTGAGACAGAGGCCAAAAAAGTACACACATGTGAAAATCAGGCCGTGTGACAGAACCAAACTTTCTCACAGCAAGTGACTTGTTAGTTATGAGTTAAGTTATTGTTCTAAAGTTAGGTATTCTAGCTCCATTTACAAGAAGTAACATGATGTGAGCATGCTGAAAATACATAAACACATAATGACAGAATGAAACTATAGATAGATATAGAAGAAGTCACACATTTAAGATGACCACACAGGTATATTAGATTACTCTGGGAGTTGTAGTATTAAAACAAATAAACCGTTCTGGTGATGACACAATATTAGAGCATAAAATGTATAAATGTCAAAAGTGTTATTCATCCTTTTGTTTTCCAATTTGTTTTTCTGTTTTATTTCTTGTGTTTGATCTGTGTGTGTTTGATTCTCTGATCTGTGTTGGCGAATTCAATGATTTTGTAAAGGGTATATGTGATTTAGGTCTATACAAGAATAAATTGAATTTGATTGAATTGAATATATGTTTTATTTGTTTAGATGATAAAAGTTTCGATGCCTTCATATTGTACTACTGGAGTGAGCAGGCACCAGGACTCAGTGCAGACCAGAGGAGAACTCTGCAGAACGTTCTGGAGGATCGATTTGGCTACAGCCTCTGCCTTCTCGACCGCAACGTTCTACCTGGAAAAGGTAACAGCGAACGCTCCACTGCTACTGCATCCTGACATTGTGTCCTCAAACATTACACTCCTTTTCGGAATTTGTCAAGGGGCTTTTATTCATGGGGGTGCTGGGGTCTTCTATGGAGGTATGCCCTAAATAGATGTATAATCAATCAGAATTGTATTGGCCTTGAAAGTAACAAGAAGCCACAAACTAGGAATTTGCTTTGGCTCAAAAAAATTAAAATAATTCATTCATAACATATCTTAATCTGGACAGACATGATTATGACCGTGCTGTGGCCATAGGGGGAGCTATAGAACCCTCAAAACCCCCTAATTGTAGATGTGACAATAGTTCTATAGCACCTGCACTGTAAGTCAGTCAGCAAAATGATTGAATGTTGTGGGCATTTGTCTTCTCACATCGCATTGTAAATTTTTCCAAAGTGAGATCAATAAACTTTAACCTATCTTTATCATCTTATCACATGTATCACCACACAGGAGGTACACGGCGAATCTATTCAATTTTAGTGGGAGGGGAAACCAGAGAACCTGGAGGAAACTTACACAGACACGGGGAGAACATGCAAACTGTTACTGATAATAATACTGATGTATTATTATTAAACTTCACACATGCAGGCCTGGGCTAAAGTTGGAATCAAACCCAGGACCTTCTTGCTGTGAAGCACAAGCACCATGCACACAAGAAAAACCCTGATTAAATGCCATTGTATGAAAAATATATATCAGTAGTTTGTTATAGTTTAATAGTAATACAAATGCCTGGATTTATAATTGTATATATATTAGGTTTACTTCAAACATGAACACAAAACAAGACAAGAACTATCAACATCACACAAATCATGAATAATGTACAATACAATAAAGTACATCATGAATAATCATCAGCAAGAGTGAAGATACAATCATTCAGTTGCAAGCACAGCTAAAAATGTGTGTTTTCAAACTGCATTTGAACATTGTCAGAGTTTCACATTTTCAGGAAGACTGTTCCAGATTATAGCTTTATGAATATGAAACACTGCCTCTCCATGTTTTGTCCTGATTCTGGGCACCAGCAGGAGGCTAATTAGAGTTGTACTTTGATACGAGACCAGGAGAGACTTGTGCACGAGCAGAGCTGCTTTATCTATTCTCAGTCTATTCTCTGAACCACAGGAAGTCAGTGCATAGACCTGAGAACTGGACGAATGATTGTATTTCTCTATATTGTTCTGCCATTGGATGTGCTTCTGTTGTTTCTCGTTATGGTAAATGTGTGTTGAGAAGCCGGTCCCTTCTGTTGCAGCTGTAGCAGACGCGCTGTTGGAGTGTGTGGAGCAGAGCCGTGTCGTGCTGCTGGTCCCTTCTTCCCCAGACTTCTGCTCTGAGTCGGCCCTGCTCAGCGCCCTCCATGAGGCCCTGGTGGAGCGTCAAACACGACTACTTTTCATCACAAATAAAGGCATAAAGCAAAGTGGCATGGGGCCTCTGTCGGACACTGTGCAGCTGCTGGCGGAGCTGGGCCAGTGCGTCCCGTGGGCAGGTTCTCTGGAGGACACCTCTTTCTTCTGGAAACAACTGAGATATCACCTGCCTCCAGTGCAAGAGCCAGTCGCACTAACACTGCTCCCTCACACACAAGACAGGCCATGAGACACCACACACACACCAACACACTTTACTTATTTTACTCAGTGTGTACAGTATCTCTATAATACATTTGTAATTAATTTGAAAGAGTAGTTCAAAGTGATTTTGACAGCGGCATAAGTACATGCACATATGTCTTCATCCTACTCCTGTTTTTGTGACTGTAATGTTATATGAGAACAAATAAAATGAAATAAAACGAGTGATTTAGTTTTTATAATCATCATTATTATTTATCTAATTTCTCACATTTGACATAATTCTTGGTGCTATAATATTCTGTAATTTATTTCACCGTGCGGGGTGTAAAAAAGAGGAGAGACGTGATGTGATGGCTTTCATTTTTCGTTCATTTACTCATATTACTACGACATTCACTTACAACTTTGTGACTAGCACTTCCTTCGACCTCGTGACATTCCTGGGTCACAAACTTTTGACATGTAAAAATAGACCTGAGTTTATTTTGAGGATTATTAGACAACAATTAAAACAAAAAGTAATTAAAAATGTTTTGTTTTTTTCAAAAATATTATAACATTTCAAGTGAATATTAAATATAGCACCACTGCATACTTAAAGAATAACATACAATCTTTATGTTTAGCTAAATGAAAAACAAAGATAAACCTATACAGCCTATAGCCTCTAGTAAAATGATGTAAGAAGTACGTTTTATGCACAGCTTGTCCCCGTGCACGTGAGGTTAATCTCCTTTTGTGGAGCATTTTAAAGCATGGAGAGAAACATAAAACACGTCATATTGAATTAAACAAATCTGAAATGTTTCCTTTCTGTGACGTCATTAACACCTTTCTTACGTGACTGAAAAACATTTATTTCAGTCATTTTTGGACGTATGACTGCCGCACACAGAGACTGTTGTAATAGGAAGTGGTTTGCCTGTAATACGCTTTTGTGAACTGACAGAACTACTGCTAAAGCCACAGATGGAAAACTTTGCAACTCTTCATTTAGAAGTTTTAGTTTTGACAGCGGCTGATGTGGTCTAACAAAACATGGTTCTTCTGCTATGGTCCTATATCGTGTTGACAGTGTGCACAGGTAAGTTTTACTACAACATATGCTCAAAGGTTTAAACTCAAACATTGTGTGTTCATTATGCACAGATCAGAACCCAGAGCCAACCATCCATTACAGAGCGTTCAGAGGAGAAGTGTTTATGATGCCATGTCAGAGCTGGTCCAGGGTTGGAGACCAGAGAAATGAAAACCACAGCAGCTCTGCTCTGTTCAAAGCTGAAGCAAGTCACTCAGGATATTACACCTGCTTCACAAGGTAAAAGAGCTATTGTACAATTATAACTTTTACACTCTTATATTGCGAATGCAGATATATTGTCTAACCCTATACTAAAAATAAAATCTCTAACTTTAGCATCATAAGGGAAAACAATCTGAAATCTCCAATTTTAGCATAATGAAGAGGCAAAAATTAAGTACAAAATCTCTGACTTTAGCATAATGAAGAAGCAAGCATCAAATGTCTAATATTAGCATAATAAAGAAGAAAGTATAAAATACCGTATAATCTAGTGCAAAATAATATATAGTATGTATACATCGGTACATGTTAGCAGAATGTGGGTAACGGCACAAAGTGACTAAGCAAAGGGATTCTTTTGATCAAGTTGTTGAAGGTCAGGTCGGCAGTGTTTCTTAGTCCTCATTGTTCGTTGTACATTCTGAATAGAGTAGAAATTATATAGAATGCTGATTATGAAGATGTATTTTATCCTTCACCCCTTCAGTAGTGCTGGCTGCCGGCTCCTCCATCTGCAGGTTGTAAACAACACAATAGGATGTTCAAGTGCAGAGGAGAGCACGCTCACTCTGGAGATCGGTGTTCGAGAGAAAATCCCTTGTCCTGGATACAACTGCAGCAACAGCACCACCACAGTCTGGTACAAGGTAACATTCACACACCTGAGGCAAATGCATTATTCTTACTTTTTGCCAAGGAGGTCATGTGTTTATCTGCAGGTTTGTTTGTTAGATAACAACATAACTCAAAAATAGACTGTTGGATTTGAATAACCTTTTTATTAAATCTAATTTTTTTATAAAGAATGAAACTGCGCTAAACTAAGATAGCCTTTTGTCTGAATGGAATTGAGCCTAAACTGGATGTAATTTACACAGTTTGTATTTTATCAGGAAAAGTAATCTCGAATTATCGCTCTTAACCCACCGACAGTTAACGATACAATACAAAATGAATAAATGTCATTCAGATCATAGACAATATTTTGAAATATTGTTGAGATGAGGTTAACAACATTGTGATTGTATCTCTCTGATGTTATTGCTTAAGGGAAACAAGAGCGTATCTGATTTACCAAGACGAGCATGGTTCAAAGATGGACACCTTGAATTGAAAATAATGGAATACGACAATGCTGTGTTTTTCTGTGACCGAGAGCTGAGCGAGCGAGGGGCCAACTGGACCCTCCGACGGCCTGTCACAGTCAAGGCTTTAGGTAAGTCTGTGTGCAAAATGTCTGTATCTGTCTTACCTTACCTTGAACCAAATCTTAAAATGGCTTTACTATGGGCTGGTGCTGACTTTGTTTTTGCCAAAATAGTATTTTTGTTAACAACCTTTAAACATTACATATTGTCCCTTACAGTATAATAAAAAGTTTGGAGAATTAATTTTTCTACTAAAGAAATTATTTTTCAGATATGGAAAAACGCCCTCCAATAATCAAGCGTCCAGCAAACAACACAGCACAAGAGGTGGAGCCGGGTACGTCTCTTTGGAGTGATGCATTAAACTTGAGAGAGATGCTAAAACATTCAACTATATTTGTTCTGTTTTAAAAATAGGTTTGAACCATACACTACAATGTGAGGTGAATTTCCCTGAAGCAGATCCACCAGGAGTCCTCCAGTGGTTTATGAACGACAACGGCCATTTACAGAACGTGACAATGGAAAATATAGAGTTGGTCCATGAATAACCTCATTCACTCAAACCAATATCTACAATTTAAATATTTATTTATTTTCCCATCCAGAGTGAACAAAAATATTTGGGGGCTTCTGGTCATTGGGAAAGCAATGATAAAAGTGACAACACAGGACATAAACAGAACGTATACCTGTGTGGCCCAAAACACATCTGGAAACAATAGTGCCACAATCTACCTCCAGAAGAAATATAAATGTGTAATATGCACATGGTACATCCATTGTGTCTGGTAACTTATGGTAACTGTTATTTCATGTATGTTTTAGTACAATGGTCATCCCTTATTGAATATTCTTTGGGGCCATTATTGCTTGTGACGAGTCTAGGAATTGTTGTTCGTGTGAAATGGATCGAGATAAAGCTCCTTCTGAAATCTCGCTGGACTTTTGATGAAAAAGATTTAGGTAAGAAAATGCACATACATAAATCTATCTATCTGTAGATTTAAACTGTTAAAAGCTACAGGAGGGTGGTTAACTACAGGGAGAAATTCTGATCACACTCTCCTTTCGAAGGAGTTTGAAAATGATTTGACTAATTATTGGACTGGTGATATGGAGATGAGTGGCAGCTCTGATTGCCACCCCCCTCCCCAGAAAAGGAAGGGGATGAGAATTAATGAACCAATGACTATTATTCAGCTATTTTGGAACTAACTATCCTTAACATGGTTAGATATCATTACCATGTTCTGCAGAGCCACATGTATGAACTGTTTCTGCGTGTGGCCCTGCAGGACGTTGTAACGCTATGATGTTCACTATAAGTTGTAATCTTTAAAGCCAAACAAATAGGTTTCTTCCCAAAGTAGGATACGCAATTCAAGGAACTGTCCATTCCTTATTTTCCCTAAAAGTGCAGCAGTCTCCCTTTGCAGTGAATGAAACACACAGAAAGCAACGAGAGCAACATTATAATATATCCAACTCTTTTGCATATATAAACCTAAGATGAAAATTACATGCATTTCATCTTTTTAAGTGTCAGAATAATTACGGCCACTGTAAATACAATTGTGATCAGACAGGGCATTCAATAGTTGATTCAAATGTTTCTTTACCAGGCCATAAAGACTTTGACGTGCTTTTGTCGTACGTTTCCATGGAGCTTTCCCCTCCTTTGAGACGCAACAATGATGGTAAGTTGCATTACTTACAGTATAAAAATGCAGTTTGTGACCAGATTGCTTTGTTATTCTCAGATGATGCATTTCCATTCAGTCTGGATCCTCTGGACGTGGAGGTGCCTTCAGATCGTCTGGAGCTGCTCCTGCCTCACGTGTTGGAGGAACAGTGGGGCTATCGGCTCTGTCTGATGGACAGGGACTTTCTGCCTGGAGGAGGTCAGTCACGTCTTATGGAGTAACAATGCCGCTAAAACATGTCAAAGTCTTCCATTGTTCAGAACATAATCATTATGAGCCATGAGTGCGACTGACATGATCCTGCAGCAATCACTGGCAAATATAGAGCAAAAAACTTTATTTCTATCTGGACAATGGAGCTTCAGATATGAATCAATGATTGAAACAATATTACTTAAGAAAAGAGAACAAGAACAATCATACTAAAACTACAACGTAGATTTTAAAGTTAATAAAAATGCACTCCAACATCATACATAGATAAGTCTAGGAATGCATTGACAGGCATAGATAGCCTTCTCCGACTGCATTTGTCTCCATATAAAAAATTCTTAACTGTTTAATCTTCCAGCGTACACTAAAGATGTGGTGAATGCTCTTCAAAGAAGCCAGATGTTGATCTGCCTTCTGTCCGCTGAATACTTCTCAAACAACAATGCTGTATTTGTGCTTGAATCAGGAGTGCAGGTATACTCCGTTTCAATAATTCAATTTCAAAATCATTGTTTTTGTAGAATATAGCCAAAACAGTTTCAGTTTACGGTTAACTGGTACTTCTACTGGAAAATAACATAAATCTGAGATGTGGTTTTGCTTTCACACCTAAGGCGCTACTGCAAAACTCCGGCCTCAAACTGCAGCTTATATGGATAAACAGGGCCCCAGTTTCCCTGCCGCAGCTGAACCCACCACTTCCTGTCATCATTCAGAAAGCCTTAAAGGTGCTACCAGCTCTTAAATGGACTACCACAGCCAAAACTACCTTCTGGAGGTCTCTGAGGAAAGCCATGCCCCATCAAAGACTCTCATCTCTACCGAAGTGAATGGGAAGTGAACTTTTTTATAGTTTCCATCACAAATCATCATATTTAATGATTTACTTTGTCTATGGTGCAAAAAAAAAGTTTCTTGTATATTTCTGTATTGATTGTTCGTTGACTCTTTTCTACGCATGAGTGATGAAAATTTATATAAAATGGGAATTAGTCAATTCAGTTAAAAAGTAGGACAAGTACAAAAAATACATATACTGACCTAGCCTGGTCTTACCACTCCATATCGTACTCATTTGATTGAGTTCACGGATGGCTATGGCCAGGCTAATACTGAGCATCACTGAGAGAAATTCATTTCAAATTCAATTTAAAAGGTATCTCAGCTGAGAACACTGCAAGCAATAATAAACTCTACAATCACATTTGTAAGTAAAAGTCTCATGTTTATTGATGACTAAGCAAAAAACGCATAAAACAAGATATTTTAGCAAAAAACAATGTCACAGACAAAATAAGTGACATTTAACTTCACAATTGTCCAACAGTTGAATTTGGAAATTAGTAACACTATGTACATTTCCCCACAATAAACATTTTTTCTAGATGATCTTAAATCAAGCTAAAAACAGGACATGGACGTTTACAGTTCTCATGTTGAGCAGGGGCAGATTAGCATCACTGCAGAATAACCTTAGACTAGTGAGTCAAAAGAAATGAACAAAAATAACTTATTGTCCATATATTGGCTTATGAAAACAAGCCAGTCCTGGATTTCTCAACAACAGTATTGTCACAGTTCATTTTTTTTCTCCTGGGTGAGCCTTAAGCTTCCTCTCCCAAAGCTTCTGATTGTCAGAGAACCCCTGTTTCCCTTTGTTAAAGGAGTTGGGCCCAGCAGATGTTGGCGTTTCTCTGAAATGAAAGATGTTCACAAACAGTTAGTACCAAAATATTAGTTACATTCATTTTTGTCAATCCTACAAGCCCATTTCGGTCCCAGGCCCAGAAGCTCTCCCATGTTTGTCTCAGTTGTATTTTGCATGTGGCAGTCAAGACAAATAACTACAACAGCAGTGCAGTTTGACATGTGCTGCTGCCATCTCACTCAGTCTACTGTCACCGTTACTTTTCTGCTTATATGACAACATATTTGAATCTCAAGTAAATTCAGAACAGGCACTCATCTTACACATACATCAGGGGTAGAAAGAAAAGTTTGTCACAGCCCATCTGAACGTTTGTATTTGTAAATTTCTCCTCTGTGAGATAAAGCACATCTTATCTTATCTTATTTAATCCTGGTGCTGCTAGTGTAAAGGTACATGACAGTCTTTGTAAAAAATGTGTAGCATTTGAATCAATCAAATAAATTCAATTACCTGCCAATGTTTTTCATCCTCATCTTCGCCTCAGGGGGCATCTCTTCTGGTTCACTCTGCAGTAAAATAGATATTCAAGCAGAATGAGAAATACTTTATAACCCAAAAAAACATGTATTCTCTTTTGACCTACATCATCATCTTCATTAAAAACTGCTGCAAGCCCAGATTTTTTAGGGGGAGCTGAAGAAACAGGTTCTTTGGGTTTCTAATAAAGAATACATTCAGTCATTTGAAACCACATGTACATTTGCCATATGTTCTAATAGCTTACTGATGCTCCAAGTTTGATTGTTATGGGATTGTTGGATTTCTTCACAATTGGACTACTCAAGTTGAAACCAATTTTGGAGACTTTTGGAGGCGCCAGTGGTTCGGCCGAGTTCTCCTCTTCATCACTTGAGGAAAGATGCTGTGATGTGCGCTTGACTGCGGTCCCCACAGTGCTACAAGAGACAGGCTTAGTTTTCACTCTGTCTCCCTCCTCCAGCGGCCCTGCTTGAGGTGAGACAACTCAACCAGATGAACAACTGTTTTACGGAGCTACAGAATAACAAGAGATTAAACATTACCTGTGGGTTTACATGTAGCTTTAGTGAACCATATTATATATATGTTCATTGTCCAATAAAGTGTGAGAAACAATGAATAACTAACAATAGCCAGCATGGTTTTACATATAAGAGAAATATGGATATGAAGAATAATTATAGTTATGAAGTATAATTACAATGCAAAACTTCCAAATTATGGGACGAAAAAAGGTTTACTAATATTACAGGCTAAATACTGATAGTAATATTTAAGGGTACTTCGAAAATCAACACATTTTCCGAAACCATTATTGCATTTCCATACATATATTATCAAATTTTGGTTTAATGTGCACATTATCTTTAATACGCCTAGTGCAAATAATGTAAGCAGAATCGATGTTAGCATTAGCATGTTGTACTTAGGTTAGCTTCAGAAACATTTTAACACATTTACGGCGTATACTATGATCGCACTATACTGTTTTCATGTGGGAAAGCAAACGGGTGCATTTAGAAACACAACTACAAAATAAATAAGGAGTCAGAACAGTTCAAATATCACCTCCGTCGGCTTTAGGACCCCATCTGTTTCGCTTACGATCCGCCATAGCTTCAATTTCTCGAAATCAATGCCCATAACAACCACTAATGTTGTTTTGGCGCTGTGGAGTCGGTGCTGGAGTTGCCATGTCCGTTGAAGACAAGTCAGCTGAATGGTGGCGATTCCCCCCAATATTATTATAGATCCATGTGGCGATTGCAAATAAAATATATATGTAAGTATTTAACTCATTTTAAATACACTTCATCCTCCAATTATTTAATTGCACTCAAAACAGTTCAGTTTTCAAAGGCAGCATGTTGTGGTCCGACTTGTTCCCATATTGTACTTTTACAGACAGGTAAGACATTTTTTTGCCCTCTCTAGTATTTCTTTTTAGGATTTATAGCAATAAGATAAGATTTTCTGAACCATGTTTCGAGTCTGGTTGCTTGTTGCTTTCTGAAAACCTGGCAACGTCAGATCTAAAGGCTAGCCTATGCAAACCCAATGCTAACTGAGAAAACAGAACTCCAGTCATGAGAATTATCGGTAAGCGATTCATCAAAACAAACAATGTCTGATGTGTGTCGCTATGTCACCCTCCCACCAACGCATGCAGCTAAAATCAGTAATTTTTGAATAATTTTTGCTATTTGGACAAGCTTATGATTCTGAACCACTGTATGTGTATCATTCTGATAGCCTGACAGCTGTTTAACAATGACTGAATATAGTAGACTTTATTTTTGCATAGTATATGACCACTTTATAGTTGACCGACCTCGAAAGACTTGATGAATTCAAGATTATTTGATGACAATTTGTAATCACTAATGTTGTCGTTTTAGGTTTCTAGAGTTCAGAACTCGAGAGCAATGTAGTAGACACTATGGGACAGTCTATGTGCATATGCTCCCGTGGGTCCATCACGGTTGAGAACAAAAAATACTATTTCGTTCAGAAGCTAGATGAAGGGTGAGTAAGGGTTGAATACATCATTTGTTTTAATCCTCTCCTTGAACAAATTGCTTACTTTTACCAACTTTGTTATACTCTCCTTTGCTCTTTTTCTTTTTTTTCTGTCTTTTCAGTGGATTCAGTTATGTGGACCTTGTGGAAGGTGTAAAAGATGGGCACTTTTACGCTTTGAAGAGGATCCTATGTCATGATCGTGAGGGGCGGCAAGATGCCCAGACAGAGATCGAGATGCATCAACTGTTCAGTCATCCCAACATCTTAGGTTTAGTGGCACACACCTTTGTTGAACGTGCCGGCAAAACTGAAGCATGGTTACTCCTGCCTTATATGAGCGTAAGCTGTGCCAACAGAATGCATGACTTTGATGCAAAATGCATGATTTTGATGCAGATGTGTTTATCTGAACAGAAGGGAAGTTTGTGGTCAGTTCTTGAGAAACTTCGAGACAAAGGCACTTTAATTCCTGAAAAAAAGATTCTTCAAATTTTCCACAACATCTGTGCTGGACTCAAGGCAATCCATGAGCGGGGCTATGCACACAGGTTAATGTCTCCACAGATAACATAACAGTGTTTTGCAGAATAATACATATTTTATTCTAATAATAACTTTTAATACAATGTTTTGAAAAATGTCAGGGATATTAAACCAACCAATGTGCTTCTGGATGAAAACGACAAGCCGGTATTGATGGATCTAGGATCCATGAACCGGGCCAGGATCGAGGTAAATGTGCAAATGTGCACTTTATTTATTTAAGTTCCCTACGGAGATAAATATAGTACATATCATACTATGTCACTGTATACAGTCAGAGATTATTATTTATTCGATAAATGTACTCAAAGTATGTTCAATATTATTCAAGTGAGTATGCAAATGTCTTCATCAGGTCAGAGGAAGCAGGGAGGCGATGAGCGTTCAGGACTGGGCAGCACAGCGATGTACTATTTCCTACAGAGCTCCTGAACTCTTCAACGTGGAAAGCCACTGCATTATTGACGAGCGCACTGATATCTGGGTATAGCCTGGTTAATGAAGCAGTAACTGATTTGTCACAATTATTATTCATGTGTCTTCCTTCTCCCTGAAGTCGTTGGGCTGTGTGCTGTACTGCATGATGATGCAGGAGGGGCCCTATGACCTCATATTCCAAAAGGGCGACAGTGTGGCTCTCGCTGTGCAGAACCCTGTGACCATCCCACAGTCCTGCCGGTTAGTTCCAAGAGACTATATTGAATATACATATGTCAGGGTAACCCAGGGTGATAACCCTGCTGTGGTGGCACCAGGCAGCAGTACTGCTTGCCTGAGGGGTCTAGAGGTGTGTGTGTGTGTGTGTGTGTGATTGTAACTTTTTCCTGTATAGTCAACCACAACTAATTTAGAAATTGTTCACGGCTATAGATCGATGGATAGATGTCAAGGATCCTTTAAATATTCAGAGAAAAGATCCAAAAGGGAATAGGATCTGCCTGTCTATATCTACACATTGTTTATGAATAGTACAATGTCTAATAGAAATATGATTCTTATTATTGTATGACTTGGACAGTACGTGCGCTCTGATTGGCTGATTACCGGTGTGATATTTTCCCATCTCATACAGTTACCATGACAATTGGTCCGTATCACATTTGATATCTTTACTCGGACCGTTACCATGACAATCTGTTCACAGCACATATCACATTTGATAGGGCGACTCGAAGAGCCAGAAGAAGTAAATACAGAAAATAATGATGAAAATATGATTAACAGTCAAGAAGATATTGACAACTTTGCTACGCATCAGAAAGCTAAAAAAACGATTAGGAAAACCAAGTCGGGGATCGATATTTGCATAAATAAAAAATAGTCATATAATAAAACATTTATTAACCTCGCTTGCTCGGTCTGTACAGAGAAATATCAGACCTTGGCC